>LPNX010238804.1:0-61561 GCA_001517045.1 Pseudotsuga menziesii | reverse complement strand
CCCCCCCCCCCCCTTCCTTCCCCCCATGCTAGCAATTGAAAGCAAAATTGCAACTCAACAACACTTCCATGAGTAGAAAATATATTTTGTACATAGGAATAAACATTGGAGAAAGAAACTATAATTTTTATCTCTGGATACAGGTAGTAGCAATATACATATCTAGCTACAGGATATGTAAATGTTCAAGCCATGTAAACTAGGAATAGAGTCTCAGAACAATGAAAAAAACACATATCTAGCTGCAGACTATACAAAGTACAAGACATATAAACTTAGATCTATGCATACTATTGAGCATTCAATATTTAGTATGCAAAATTCAAGCAAGTGTTTTGTCTGAGAAGCTAGCTAGAAGCATCAAATACTATTGGGAAAAAACCAAAAGAACTTTTTTTATATTTTTTTTGCAACCTATCATTGCATAGTGCAATTCTTAGTTATGATGTCATATGCATAAAGTGTGAAGGAATCTTGTAGAGAGAGTCTTCATAGGTGAAAATTTGTCAATGCAATGTTGCTTTTGTACTGCTCGTGTGTAGTTGTTGCAACTGCTAAACATATTTAATCTTGAACGACATGATTCTTTTATTTTTTAGTTACAAAAGACATTTTTTAGATTCATCCTTGTATATTAGTTGTTGTGTATCCTTGTATATTGGTTGTTTCCTGCATCTTGCAATCGTGTGGTTTGACATACAATTTTTTTTAAACTGTACGGATTTCCAGATGTAATTGAAGAGTTCCCTTATTTGTGGGAAAAATCCTTTAACTGATTACTAGGGGCTGCTGCTCCATTGCACCAAAGAGATTCTTGGTTTGAGACCAAGCAGTGGATAGCCATAGGGAGCTTGGTCTAGAACCATGTCGGATAAGCCTCTAGTAGTTATCTAGGGACCCTTAGCTAATTTTCTAGGGTTCCTGGTTAGTTAACCAGGAATGACTTGGTTAATTAACCAAGATGATGATGTGTGATGTCCTCCTTTCCTACGTCTTTGAGATGGTTGTGCTAGGTTTTTTTCTCAGAGGACTGACTACACATTGGCAGAGTCATTAACATTTGGCCTTAGGAACAATTAGGAGGATCAGAGCATCATATTATCCAATTTGAACCTTCCTTATAGAGTGATGATAGACTTCTAGTTAATACATAGGACACATGTCAACCACATACATTGAGAGAGAACGTTAGAAGGGTTGTTTCCCCTCATTGTAGTTGGCACCCAATAGGGGCCAAAAGTACATGTAGATGGAAAACCAAGGTGTGTTTTGAAGGCTTTTAAACCGTACCAGCCATGTTTTTACCAACCTAACCTCTCCATATGGTAAATTGTTCAAAAACAATCCAAGAATTTCTTGGTGTTAGAAAATTAAAATAAAAATAGTTTTTCCTTCGTAAACATGAAAATGGAAACACTGAGAGACTAAAATGCACACAAATGCAAACAAGGCTGTTCATCGAGCATTAAACCTCGTCCTGGACCTGATCACACTATTATGATTTTGGAGCAATCAAAACATAGGCTCACTCATTCGGACCAGACCTTTAACGACACAGGAAAAATGAAATGCAACATTAAACAAAGACACACGAATAATGATCATATTAAAATTCCTATTATGATAACATGACCCATTGGCATGACATGGCCCAAGTGTCCACCGAGACCACCCACTACATATTATGAGGATATCTTGTAAATCAAAACTTTACAATATTGCACAAACGCCTCCCATGACAACAACTCTGCTGAACTAACTAGGGAAAAGTGTCCACTAAGACCCTGCTCCAGTTTACGAGGAAATTTTATAGAAAAAACTTTGGGAAACATTTCACTTCAAAAAATATTCTTTGAATTATGTGCAGGTGGATTAATATGTCCAAAACGGCACCAAGATCTCCATATCTCATGTCAGGCATCAAAGTGGTATTTGTCATCATTTGTAATATATGGAGATGAAACCGTCTAGCATGCTTTGGTTTATCTTTTGGACATTGGATTTTCTTACAATGCTGGTAATTTTGCATCATAAAATTTTGTAAACCCATGTTAAACATGCTATGAAACATGGATTTTTTTTCATACACAGCTTAGATAAAATGCCAAAATGATAGTTTCTCTGATTCAAGGATTCACTACTCACAATTAAATAACCTTGGTAGAATTTATATATTCTCTGCCTAGAGTCAAGAAAACAGGGATGAGTTTTGAGCTCACTTACCTAGATCAAGAAAAAAATATCCATTTCAATGGATCAAGGAACCATGGTCAAATTCATCCTCATTGTCCATTAATCAATAAATATAGGGGCAATATTGATATCCATTGCTCTAAACCGAGTAAGAATGTCAAATTTTGACCATCAAACGAATTAAAAGACCATAGTTAAAGTATCAAAGTAATTTTTTAGTTGGGAAAATAAAAAACAAGAAAAAAGTAGGTTTTGTGTTGGTATTTTATCTCTTTTCCACTATTGAGTAACAAGTGTCCTCTAATGGAAACACTCCAAGACCAAATCCACCATTCTTGATTAAGATTTTGACACTGGACAATAACTAGAACCCCCAAGAAAGTAGACTATCTCACTATTTTTGTTTGTTTCATGGAAAGGGTATCTACAAGTCCTTTACCATTAGATTATCAATACAAAGGAAGAGAGTGTAGTCATTTCTGAAGGTTCTGACAGTTGGTCACTCCTCTGTACTTCCACATGCATGTGCCCATGGTTCCTTATGTGGCTTCTATCTACTGTTTGATGTCTATTTTGGGATGTGTTTTGTCCATTTGCCTAGCGTTGACTAGAAAAGGGGTTTCACACACTTGTGGCATTTGTTGGTTGTTTTGGTGGATGTTTTGGAATTATTGTTTGATGTTTCGTACCCTCAGTGCACCTACTATGTCTTCTTCTATAAATGTTTGACCTTATCCATAACACCTTGTCTATCTATCTCTCAAGTATGTTCATGCCCTCTGGAAACGGTTAGTTTATGTCCCATTTACTATGTCTTCTTCTATAAATGTTTGACTCTATCCATCAACACCTTGTCTATCTCTCTCTCAAGTATGTTCATGCCCTCTGGAAAGGGGTAGTTTATGTCCCATTTATTGACTTGCCTCTGTGAGGCAAGATCTAATCTGAAAGTTGGATCTAAGTATCGGGAAGGTTCTCCCCATCAAAAAAATTTATCAGCTTTAATTTTGTTTCTGTTAATTATATATATATATTTTAATGGTTTATGAATTTATTCCATTGTTATTTACTCTGTATTTATGTATTTATGTATTTATGTATTTATTAAATTCCTGTAAAAAAATCCCTTGATTTAATTCCTAGTAAAATTTTGTGTTTTGTTTATCCAGATAATTCGATACCATTAACTTGTGCAATTGGTTGGTTCATGTATATGAGTTCACAAGCTTATACAGACTAGTTATGCATTGACAATGTGCTTTTTATTGAGTCCTCTGTAGAAAATAGTCTATGTAGTTGTATTGAGTGTTGCCATAACTCAATTATGAAATCAATGTTGATAGTGTGATGTATTTATGCCGAAAAATATGGATGGTTTGGTGGCATTTGGTACAATTAAGAATGATTGGCAACAACTTTTCATACCATCATCGATGCATTCCATGAGTTATACTCTAGAAGTATGCATGGGTCACATTTTTTTGGTAGGATTGCTATTAAAAAATGGCGTTGATTGTGTTTGTGCATAGGAGCTTAAAAATATGGCACTCATATGGAAAGAGATAGATAGAATGCCAAATACAATGTGCCAAGAATTTAATGGAAAACGGGTACATATGGGTTAGCTTGGAGATAAAATATTGGTTCTACTATCCTTAAGGTCCATGCAACTCAACCACCTGGTATTTTATGTTTTGTTTTAGAAATATATGATTCAAGGTACCAAATTTTAGTCTTCTACATTGTCGGAGCAGTCAATGGATTTCTTGCAAGACCTCTTTTGAGCCTCGTGTAAATGCTTCAAATTGGTAATTCCTATGTAGGTTTGGTTTGCATCTCTAACTCCATGGAATACAGTTGAACTATAGACGCATTTCTGTTGATTTCAAGATCATTTCGTTAAGAATGATTTTTTTTCATATTTCACTTTGAGCAGTTGGATAGAGTTTCAATTTGTTGTATTAAGATGCAAAATGTATCACCTGTAGAAATTGTTATATGTTGTAGAATGTTGTAATGTTCACATTATAATCTTAGACATCGCATTGTCATTTCTCAGCATGTTAAAAAAAATATTTTCTTTTCACTTAGTATTGATATTGAAGATTTAAATAAAATTTTAACAAGGTATTGCTAGGTTTTGCATTTTGTAGCAAGGCAAGGTCAACATGGTTATTATTATTTTATTTAGCAAAGCTTCAGGATCTTCAGGATGGAATGAACATCACTATGAAATAAGGTTGAAGGAGGAAGAAGAAATTTAGTGTACAATGATAAAAAAAGTCATGGTGAAATTGAACAATCAAGAGGCAAAAAAAATTCAGCATAACATTACTTTCATAATCATTAACTGGTATGTAATACATCCATGATACAAATAAGGAAATCTGAATCCTCTAGGAGTGATTAGAAACCGGTGACTTGGATTGACTCCACAGATCACTAACTGTGGGAAAATCACCATTGGAGACTCACTAGTGTAACTACCGACCAGGGTGAACTGATGGTAGGACTCCTCAGACTCAATGTGGGTTCCTAAATTATAGGGATTTCTCTCTAGAGCCCCCAAACTCATGCAAAATGGCGTATCAGGTGGTAGGTGGGCCCAGATGACTTCCCCATGGCACTAATAAAGTGGCAACATACTCCTAATATAGGAAATGACAATTAGACTATGGTGGTCAAAAGAGAATTACAATTAATCCTGACAATTACCTTTAATGATTGTACATGTTCTTTTGAAGTGTCATTGGTTGTGACATCAATATACTAGTTTAAAACTTCTTGCAATGATTGCCTCCCGTTATAATTTCTTAATTTTCTTGAATTGCCTTCGTTTTATGATTTTGACCCATAAGAATAAGTGACTGGATTAGCTTGATGGAATTATGTAGTTAACCAATGTTGTTATTTTATTTTTTGAAAAATGTTCATCTATGTTTCATAGCCATTCAATATTTTATACTTCTAATGGTATGCCTACTTGAAAAATAAACATTATTTTAAAAAATCAGATTCAATAATAATATGTGTGTTGCATTGTAAATCTAATTTAAAGATTTGACACGTTAAAAGATTGCAATAGGCGTAATGCATTCCTCTTCTATGCGTAGCAATAGTTTTCCTTTGCATTCAACAAGATCAACAACAACAACATATGGCTCCTCGCTTGACCACTTCTAGACAATATTGCTACCTAATAATGTAAAAAAGCAATTTCCTGAAGCTTATTGGACAGATCATCATGCTATATATCTTTCAATTCCCTGCAATAGATTTACATATTAATTTCAAAAAATGGAAATTATGCATATGTCATGATTGCTCCAATGCATCACCATCCTTGCTTGCTTCTACTTTGGCTTTTTGTTAGCTTATTGGACAGATCATCATGCTATATATCTTTCAATTCCCTACAATAGATTTACATATTAATTTCAGAAAATGGAAATTATGCATATGTCATGCTTGCTCCAATGCATCACCATCCTTGCTTGCTTCTACTTTGGCTTGTTGTTTTGCAAATAAACTGATGAAAAACAATGTTTTGTTCTAAACATTTTTTTAATCTAGAATCACATATGTAAATTGTTCTTAAAAAAATTGTGTTTGCAGATGTTACAAAAACACTTCCTTTCATGCCATGGCTGCAAATAGCAATCCCATAAACAAGTCCGAATCCAATATGCACAGGCTTCTTTCCAGCGATACTCAAAAAGGTCAATCTCACCACAAAAAATCAATGTTTATTTTTCCCCTTTTTTCTCTCTTTTCATGCAATCAATGTATCTAGAAATAATTTGTCATTTTTTCAATTGTTACAGAGCAAAAAAAATCCAATCACATCAGTCACTGTCATGGAACTTTCCTCTCCTACGCACTCAAATGTGTTTGAAGGTGATGCATTGACCTTTTACAAACCATCATGTAATAAGAATCTAGGTTCACTGAACAAAGAGGAATTGACACATGTTGATCTTTTGAATAGAGATGGTTAGTTGAAGATAGCATTAAACATGAACAATAATCTTTTCTCATGATTCATGAAGTACTTCACACCCAAGAGTAGTGTGCGGATCTCAAACTTTATGACTAGGAACAAAGGAATTTATGAAGAGTAAATGCAAAACAATGCATTGTATTGCATCAGAAAACCACTGTGGAAAAAATTCCCCAAGTTTTCCAACAAACTCAAGCTTGCACCAGACACAACAATATTTTCTATGTCAATTTCAACAAATCCTTACTATGTTGGGTCTATTGCCACACTTGTTATTGCTCGTGAACAAGACAACAATAACTATGATCTCTGTATCAAAGATGGAGAAAAGATACAAGATATTGCAATAGTATGTTGCCAATCAATCTCCTAACTATTGTGCACCATCTATTAAATTTGACTATTGGAAAATGCACTTTCCCTTTTCTATGCTCTTGCTAATTTTCTGCAACAAAAATCATTGTTTTGTAGCTACAATTTCTTGATAGCCACAAGAACCCTTTTTCAAAGATACAACAGGAACTGATATCACATGTTCCATCCATGTACATGTTCAATAACATTGTTAGAAATGGTAAAAAAGGGTTATCATGTTCTGTGTGTTTCTCAAGCCACATTTATTGGTCTGCTAAACAATGACTATGCAAAGGAACACCTACTTGCGCTAATACAATAAAAAACAAAGGCAATTGCATACTCAACTACTTGCAATTGCTTGAAAATAATTTGCAATTACGGTTCTATTTTCAGTTTTATAATATAAATGATTGTCATTCCATGGATTACCATTGAGATGAGAAAACATGATAGATTGAAGCAAAAATATTTACAAAAACCTTTGATTTCTTGTTCTTTCAAAAATTGATCCACTGCAATATGCAGGTCCATGGAACACTCAAACCAAAAAATGCTTACATCCCTTTGTTTCACAAAATATGTAACAATTGTAATAAGCACATCCCTAACAACTTGACAAATTGCACAATCTGTAGAAAAACACCATGTTCAGGCATGAAAATTTTCTACAATGTGCTCTTGACACAAAGGATGGTATACTTGACTACGCAATGAGATTCTCGCAACAACATAATTGATTGTCATTCCATAGGTTGCCACTGAGTTGAGAACAATTGATATATTGAAGCAAAAATATTTACAAACCCCTTTGATTTCTTGTTCTTTCTAAATTTGACTGATTGCAATATGCATGTCCATGGAACACTCAAAACAAAAAAATGCTTTCATGCCTCCATTTCGCAAACGCTGTAACAATTGCAATAAGCACATCCCTGACTACTTGACAAATTGCACAATAACTAAAAAAAAACACCATGTTCGGGCATGAGCATTTTCTGCAATGTGCTCTTGAAGCTGTTGATGGGATACTTGATTGTGCAATGAGATTTTCACAGCTGCAACAATTTTATGCAACGGTTGCAATAACTACACATGATCAGTACAAAAGCAACATTTCATCGACAATTTTCACCTACAAAGATTCTCTCTACAAGTTGCTTTCACACTTTTTTTTTTACAGAAACTTAAAAGGATTTATATAAAACAGACTGTGCACAACCATACATTACAGAGAAAAGTGGGAAGTGAGAGTTCTTGCAGTTCAAAAAGAGAGTAAACAAAACTAGTCCATGACAAAGACCAAAGAACTCCACACAGAGTTTTTACATAACTTCTATGGCCTAGGGTAGTGTATACCCTAATAAACTACCGACAAAGAAACAGACAAAAAAACATGAAACTATTAAACCATTAAGGATTTCATGGGTGCTTCATGGGCTGGACAACCGATTCCTCCTCCATGGGGTGCGCTGCTGTTGCTGCTGGAGTTTCGAAAGCCTTACTCCCTTGATTCATGCTTACCAAATGCTGGAGATCTTCTTGGATTCTGTCCACCTTGCCCATTCTTTCCCTAAGGTTGCTTTCAGTGTCATCGATCCTGGAGTCATGGTTACTTATTTGATATGAAGTGTAGCTGACCACTTCCCCCATACTTTTAACCTTCTAAGCAATTTCCTTGTTGTCCATTATGCCAATGGCGATCATTTCGTACAAATGCCTGAGATTTTTCTTCAAATCTGCTAACCTAGCATTCTCGTTTGCCTACGCCATTCTTCCTTGTCCGGGAGAAACTTCTATTCTGGAAAAATTGCTGTGAAGAGCACGAACTGCACCAGCAAACACTTGAGCTTGCTCGTCGACAGGGAGACCACCAAGAACCAATTGAGAGTGTTGAGTTCTTGCAGGAGGGAGTCGTGGTCTTTACTATTTCGACAAGAAAGGGTGCCGACTGCACCTTCTTTCCACCCTGAACAATTGCAACCCAAAATCGAATTGTTACCTGCTATAAAGGACTGGTCGTCAATGGAGAGGCTGATCCCAAAGCCTGAATTCGAGAACCACAAAGAAACACCAGCTTGTGTAGAGCATAAACAAATGGAGAAAGCAGCGAGAGCCATCCTTTCCTTTACAAAAACCCTGGTGAGAGGAAGAGTTTCCCACGGGATTTCATCCAAAATTCCCTCGTCGACCCCTGCAATGACATCCAACAATATTCTCTCCAGAGAAATCACATAACGAATAGAGCCATTGCCGAGAGTAAAATTAGGGTGAGGAAGACTTTGGGGGGAATACATAATGGAGAGGGCGAAAAGACCCGGAGTGTGCGAGGTGCAGGAACAATAAAACCAAGGAAGGTGAACATTAAAACCTGCAGGAATCAAGGGATGGTAGGTGCAGAGAAGGAGCCACGCGGCAGAAGAGTGAGGAGGGTCAGGACAACGCGTTAAGGCAAGAGGTCCTTCGCGAATGTCCATAGGATTGTGGCCAATGAAGAGTGAGGGGCATGTGGCAGTGAGGTGAGGAGGGGTGGAGTGATAAGGGTTAGAGCCTTTGTGTGAAACCTTGGAGCCTTTACAAAATAAATTAGACCTTTCACATATATCCTTGGAGGTGAGATCGAAATTATGGGGGTCTAAACCTGCATCCCAAGAATTCATTAAGGAATGGGTTTGGGGTGAGGGGTTTGGCCATTTAGGCAAAATTGACCTTGAGGTAAGGAGGCCCTCGTGTTAGCCAAAACGTCAGTGGCAATGTTGTTTATGCGAAGGATGTGGAAGAATTCATAGTGCTTGGATAAAAGAGGAGTGATTTTGTCGTGCAGACGACGACACTTTATAGAGCCTATGGTGTATCCATTAATCATTTTATATATGGCGTGTCGATCCTGGAGAGGTTTTTGTTGGCTAAAATTTTCATTCCCTGAAGGAGAGCCAACCACTCGACCTCATTACTGGTCCTATAGCTAAGACCCCAAGCGAAGGTTTGTTCAACATGTCCTCTAGGATCTAGAAGGATCCCCCCCGCACCTGCCACCCCTAAGTTGCTTTCACACTTGATGCATATAACATCATAACATATATTAATACTATGTAATGATAGGCTACAAAAAAAAGTTTTCTTGGTTATTTTTTCCAATAGTATTCGTTGCTTCTAGTTAGTTGCTCAGACAACATACTTGTTTGAATTTTGCATACTAAAGATTGCATACTCGATAGTATGTATAGAGCCAAGTTTAAATGGCTTGAATCTTTATATAGCCTGTAGCTAGAATATGTGTTTTGTTTACTGTTTTTAAACTCTGTTCCTAGTTTATATGGTTTGAATTTTTACTTGGTTTGTGGGCTAGATATGTATCTTTTTCACTGTTCCCAGACTCTGTGCCTATATATGTTACTATTGTGAATGCTAATATATATAAATATCAAACCTTGTTGTATGTCGTTCAATTCTATATCTAGAAATAAAATTTATAGTTTCTTTCTCTTATGTTTATTCTTATGTACACATAGCTTTTTTATTCATGAAGGTGTTTTTACCAATTGTTTTTATATGGTTTCATGGTTCTTGATATCTCCTTGGATTTTGATCTTGCATGCCTACAAACACCTTGTGCTTTCAAAAATCATATGGCTAAATCCATGTGTATCAATATTTGTAGGCATATTTACAAAGTCTCGACTCTACCCAAGTTCCACATTTTCACACCATATCAACTATGGATTTTCTCATGTGACTTGAAAACTAGGATAATGGTTTTAGTTCAACCGACTTTGATCTCATCTTTTGTCATTTCGAAGTTGATTTCATTTTTAATGGATTTCCTATTATCATAGTTCTATGATTGAAGCTTGGCTAAAGGCGCGATCGATGCATATGTTAGAATTTTTTCCTATTTATTAGTTAAAGACTTGACAACTATTGTATTGATGACATATTGACTACTATTGTATACATAATATTATTGGTTGTATGTTTATGTCTGATATTTATCATGGTATATGCTCTAATGCACATGTTGTAAGGCTTGCATGGCCAATTGGAAATCTATTGTGTGGCTTGTATGACCAATTGGAAATAGGCATAAACATAATTAATTCAAAATATGCATGTTTTTTTATGTTGAACAAAATACTTTTTTAAATGCACTTTGTATTATGCATGTTTTTTTTATGTTGAACAAGATATTCTTTTAAATGCACTTTTGTATTTTAGTTGTTGCTTTTTATTTAATGAAAAATAAAAAATCATGTTTTATTTGTTGTTAATTTTTGTTTTATCTAAATACAAATAATAGAAAATTAACATTGGTGCAATGCTTAGGTTTAGCCATCCACAAAGTTTGTATATTTAAGTTGAGAATCATTTTGTGCACCCGTGTAGGATTTTGCTTAGCTAAAGTGTATTTCTAAAGTTTTAATTATGGTTTGAAACGGTTCATGTTTCAATTGCTAGGTTAGAACTATGATCTTAAGTTTCATAAACTAAGGTCTAAATATTGAAACTAAATAGTCTAAAATTTGATAATGGTTCAAACACTATAATTGTGCCTCAATTTTCTTCCGTTATCAAGACTTGTAGCTACAACCTGATCTTGAATATATAGTCGAACCCATGCTTTTTTTATCCTTGTATTGTTTTTTGTTTCAACTTCACACCTACCATAATTCTCATATAAATGGCATGAGAATTTGTAAGTGTAAACAAGATATGTGAAAGTTGTTCAAGATTATTGTCCAGCGCTTGCAACTACTGACAAAATATGTAAGAGTTTCTCAAGCCTCTTGGTGAATTCGTTTTCCCCAGAGCTTGGGCCTGGCGTAGCAAGCCTTGTAAAAATACTAAAGCATGAATTAGGGGACTAGGGAAAGTCCCCACTTTCTGCATTTGCTTTTTTCATGGACATTACCACATGTGACTCTTGTTTGAAGATAAAATCAAAATATACATATAGTGTTAAATAACTTAATAACTTAGTACTTAATTCATGTCTTACTATAACTTTTATTCCAACATATTAATGTGAAACATGATGATATTGCCTATTCAACATATAAACCTTGGTAGTCAAGGATACGACTGCTTGTTGATGGGGCTAGATGGTTTTCATTCCATCCACCTTAGTTCAATTATGTTGAGACATGTTTTGGCTTGGATGTTCGATTGACGATTTGCTCAACTTACCGTCCATAGAAATGAGAAAGTTTATTGAAATTTTCTATATATATGTGAGCTTTTCTTAATTCCTTTAGAATAACAAAAAAGGTAGTTTTTCCCTTAAAAAAACATAAAGAAAACCACCACAGCTTTTATCACTTTTCTTCCCATGTTGACATAAACAATTTAAGAAGTATGTATGGTGGATTTTGTCTTTTTCTTCCCATGAACACTTTAAGAAATATGTGTACATATTGATTTAATCAATTTCCTTTCTCGTTCATCTTTAATGTGAAACATAATGTTGGTGCTTATTCAGCACATGAATGTTGGGTAACACGTCCATTTCAGATTTGTCTTTCTTCATTTCATTTAAGCATAGGAAAAACATGTCAAGATATTGATATATCTTAATGAAGTTAACTTACCTTTTCTATTTTGTATTCTATTGGTCGCGAATTTATAATTCCTAGTATTTAATCATGAACTAATACGAATCAAGATGCCAACCAATACGAATCAAGATTCAATTGGTTCGAGTGTAAGTTTGAATTTAAGGGTAAGAACATTTTTCAAACTTTTTTTTTCTCTTTTCAAAGTACTTACTAAATTTCCTTTTTCAAAGTACATAATAGATTTTCGTTTCATTCTATGTATGTTTAATATATTTTATAAATGTAGTTAAATTTTGTAAAAAAAATTAATCAAAAATATTATTAAGTATTAAAAAAAAACCCAAGTATTATTAAATATAATTTTATTATTCAAGGCTGCCAGGTGCGGGGATCTTATTCGATTCTGAAGGACAAACTGAAAAAACCTTTGCCTGGGGTCTGGGTCACAAGACGAACAATGAAGCTTAGTGGATGGCTCTCTTGCAAGGTCTAGAACTTTTGGACACTATAGATTCCTCCAGGATAGTGATTTTTGGTGACTCAAGGCAAGTCATATACAAAATGATCAATGGCTACACCTCAGTATCGATCAAGTGCAGAAGGTTGTACGATAGAATCATTTTTCTCCTTCCAGACAATTATGAGTTTTATCACATCCTTTGAGCAAATAATGCCCCTGCAGATGCCTTGGCTAACATAGGGGCCTCCCTTTCCCAATGTCATTATTGTTTCAATGGCTTAGACATAAGCCTCAAATCCATACCCTAATGTTTCTAAGGTTACATCCCCCCCTTCTAACCCACCCCACCTCAATTCTCATTGGAACAATGGTCATGGGCTATGGTTTTATTCATGCTCCTTGCCTTGGCGACGCATGGTCTCCATTCACTTCCAACTCCTTCTTGATAATGCCCGCCTTAATGAACCATCCCCTCCGGAGTAATGGCTCATTCAAAACGTGCGCTTCAAGTCTCATCATTCTCTGTGCAATGGATTCTTCTCGAAGTTTCGTTCACCCCCCCACTCCTTATGTTAGCCCAAACCTTTCTCATTTTTCTACAATCTTTCCTGAAAAAGCTTTGCTCGTTGTTATCTCAAGCGTCGACGAAGGCTATGCTCAGGGGATCCCTTGGGAGTCCTTGCCTCTGATCAGGGCCTCCGTTAAGGAAAGGCTAGCTCTCGTTGCATTCTTGAATTGCATCTGCTCTTCGTGAGTTGTTGGTCCTTCGTGGCGCTCAGTCTCAGGCTCTGCGTACAGTATTCTCACAGATGAGCATTTTCTCCTTGGAGGCAACACTCTGACCTTTGGGTCCAACTGTTCTAGGTGGAAGGAAGGAGCGTTTGGTACCCTGTCTTGCCGTAGCAGGAAGGATTGTGACATTCTTCAGCAAGAAATTACTCTTTCATCTCAGCTTTCGGTAATCTGCCTTTCAGTCTTAGTTTTTTATGCTTTGGGCAAGCTCACGAGCTTGCAGGTTCTGATAGGGATTTTCTCAGCAGTTTTTCTAGCCTTAACCTCGCTAATCTCAATTCTAGCCACAAAAGAATGGACCGTGCAGGTGAAAACACGGGTCTTGCAGACCTGAAGGCAAACCTAAGGCGTCTTTATGAAATGGTGGCTATTGGAATCATGGACAGAGAGACAACTAAAGAAATTAAAAATCTTGTTGATGTGGTTGGTTACACATCCTATCAGATTAGCAACCATGATGCCAGAATTGATGATACTGAGATGAATTTAAAGGAAATCATGGGGAAAGTGGATTGCATTCAGGAGGACCTCCAGCATCTGGTTCAAATGAATCAAAGAAGTCAAGCACATCAAAACCCTCCAGGGGTAGCTCAGCACATGGATGAGGAATCGGTCACTCAGCCCCTGGGGCATCCAGGCAACCCTTAATGAGTTTGATAATCAACTTATGTTTTTTTGCTTACTTCTTAATCAACAATACATTCGGATATATACTACCTATGTCTTTAATAGTTATGTAAGAACTATGTTCTGCATATTAAGGTCAATTGTTTGGCCTAGTTTTGTCTTTTCTATTTCAGACCAACACAAACTACTCAAATACAATTTTTTGTAATGTATCGCTATGCACAGCCTATTTAATACCAAACCTTATTATAGTTTCTGTTAATATATATATATATATATAATTTTATTATTAAATATTTATTTATAAAAATAAAATTTATGCATTTATCAAAAATGAGAATCAATAAAAACTAACTTTCTCTAAAGTATAGAAGATTAGTAAAACAAGCATTTATATTATAACATATATTTCCTCATTCAATTGAATAAATCATTGATACAACCTTTTAATCAATCTTTTTTTCTTTAACATACATATACATGCACGGAGCACAAAACTATAAAAAGAATACTTTCTTCTTATTCAAAGTAAGAGGGAGATATAAGTAATTCAAAGTAATGTGAACTCAAGATTTGTTTGGTTGCAAGGGGGGCAAGTTGTCACTCAAATTCATTATCTTATCACTTCTAGTCATCATATTATTTATAAAAAATAAAAAAATTGAAGTTTGATCATGATGCATTCACGTGGATTGCTTACGTCATATTCTTTAGTTACGTTACTTATAGAATTAGGTCTCGATTGATCTATATAAAATATTGAAAAAGAGAGAAGAAATAGGTAATCATATTGTGTTGTCTCGTGTTTATTTTAAAAAAAATTAATAATTTGAAATATACTAATAAATATTTTAATAATGTTGATGATAAGTAAAAGTATTTTATTTTTAATTTATAAAATTGAACATGGTTTAAAAAATAATATTGTTTGTATAAAAGAATTATTAGCTATCTTCCTAATTAACTTAAAATTTTAAAAAATAATGGACATATCTTCAATAATAATAATGTTAGGAATATGCTAATTACATATAAAATAAGAATATATCCTCTAATTTTGTAGGTGGAAAATTAAAGAAATTTGTAATTTTATAGGGTGGATATTTGAAGAAATTTAATCTCAAAAGGAATATATCCTCTAACTTTGTAGGGTGCTAATATATTTAAAGAAATTTATTCATTTATATGGATATTGGTGGGCATCCACCTATACTACTAACTCAAAACAATTGTTCATTGTGGCAGTTTTTTAGTTTTTTTTTCTATTGTTTTTCGAGTCCTAAACTTTCGGGGCTGTTTTGAGGCCCTAAACGACGTTTTTTGGCGATTCGGGGGCCAACTTGTTATTATAAGAGTGCATTTGGCCGATCAAAAGTTGCAAATCTTAGATAGGCCTTTCCAATGAGCTATTGAACGCTCAAATCAGAGATCGTATGCAAAAGTTATGACCTCGGGAAGTTGACTATTCAACTTACCACCTTGAGGCCACAAACTTTATGACGGTTCATCTTCTAGGGTTACGTTTTGGAATTTTGGAGTTCTCACCCTCATTCTTATCATAAATAGGCCCCTTCGGCCTCATTTTTGTATTAAGCTTTGCATAGATGAGTGTAGCAGTCAAATCTCTTCTCAGAGATAGCTACCACCATTCTAGATATTGTATTACAGTCTATTCTATTTATGTCATTTAATAGAATATTTGTTTACTATATCTCTGCTATCTTTGCAAAATGTATGTTATTATCATTCTATATCCGTTCTTTCATTTCGTTCACACATAAATCCGGATCAGCGGTATCAGAGCAATCTGCTCTTTGATTGTTTCTCGATGCATGTCCCCGATGAGGTCAGGATATAGAGAGTTTGGTCTCGAACTAATTTCACTTGATCACTTTCGCCACCCCAAATGACCTCCCATGGCGGAAGAAAAGAGAGATGACGGAGCAGGAGATCCTATCAAGTCGATGCTTGAGGAAGCCCTCGAGCGACAGAGGAACGAGATGATGGATAGTTTCACCCAAATCCTTCTACGAATTTCGACAGCGGCAAGTGCATCTTCAACGAGCAACCATTTTGGGGATGCAACTCCCTTTAAGGTACAAGTTAAATTTGATATTCCTTTATTTGAAGGAAATATCGATGCAGATGCCCTGGATAATTGGTTGAATGTTCTAGAAGGGTATTCCTCTGTCCACAATTTCTTCGATAGGGAAAAGATCACCTTTTCTCTCCTTAAGGCAGTCCCCCATGTCCAAAATTGGTGGGGTACTTATTGGGAACAAAACTCAACAAACGAGTCTGGAATGTTTGAAACAAATCCCACTTGGGCCTCTTTCATAGATGTTTCTATGGAACAGTATTACCCTGTGGAAACTATGATGAACAGTACACAAAATTAACCATTCTGCGTCAAGAAAGGGACCAGACGGTGTCGGAGTACACTAACAACTTTCATACCTTGTGCACAAAGCTGGGTATCAAGGACTCTGAGCGACACCTAATTCTGAAATATCGTAGTGGTCTACATCGATACATCTGAACTGAGATGGACTTCCTCGACATCTCTTCACTTGGATCCGCCTATCGGTATGCTGTCAAAATCGAGGAGAAATTTCAACAAAGGAATAACTGAGACTCTGGACCTGTGAATCCACCTCAAAAGCAAGGAAAGAGAAACCCTGGCCCACAAAACACAGCAAAAAGAAAGGAAAACCAGTCCCCGCCACAAGAAAAGAATGGGGATGGAAAGACAAAGAAGGACATCAGGAAGTGGTGCGAATTTCATAAAAGCCCTTAGCACAACACTGATGAATGTCGCTCAAATCAGTCATTGGTGGTCGAGATCAAATCTTCAGAATCATATCATGATTCTGATTCCAACCCCAATGCCACAGCCACAGACAATGGGAGGCAGATCATTGATGCAGAACCCATTGCCACTGTTGCTACCGCACAGATTCAACTAGAGGAGCCTGAAGAGTCAGAGGCAGAGGAGTGCCTCTTCCACTCACAGATGTGGGTGAAGGAAATCCCACTACATTTCATTGTTGACAATGGAAGCCAAAAGAACCTGATCTCAGCAGAAGTCATTAAGAGATTGGAGCTTCCGACAACACCACACCCGCAACTCTACAACATTGGTTGGCTAAGCAAAGGACGAGGTATCCACATTACTCAGCAATGCCTCCTACGAGGTATTGTGTGATGTGGCCCCACTTGAAGTATGTGATGTTCTTTTAGGACAACCATATATATGGAAGCGTCATGCTGTATATGAGTCATGGCCTCGCAGTTTCATTGTCACTTTGGGAGGACAACTCTATTGGATCCCAAAGACAGTTGCACCTACCACAGTCTCGCAAGGTAGGAAGATAAGCTCCCACACCAGGAAATTATTCCTCCTCACAATTTCATCTGAAGGAGAACATAAGATCACGGAGACCTCCACACCCTCTGCACAAGGTGTCTCTGCTCATCAGACACAAGAAGAAAATAGAGCCATCGTTTCCTCATCTATCCGAGTACCTCTACAATGCAAGGCCACACATTCAAGGTGTTCCTCCAAAAACAAATCATCCACACAACAATTACAGCCCTCTCGGAAAGCCAAAGAAAAGCAGCATCTTCACTTCAGCAAATGTCGTACCAGGAGATCAAATCAACACACAGTTTGAGATATGATACGCGATTCGATGCAATGGAGACCATTGCTTCCTAAGGAGGGAGGATTGATCCAGATGGATATCGGTGGCCACCCACCTATTCCACTGGCTCAAAACAATTGTCCATTGTGGCAATTTCCTAGTTATTTTTCTACGATTTTTTGGGCCCCAAACTTTCGGGTTGTTTTGAGGCCCTAAACGAATTTTTTTGGCAATTCGGGGGCCAAATGGTTTCTATCAACATTCATTTGGCCGATCAAAAGTTGTAAATATTAGATAGACCTTTCCAATGAGCTATCAAATGCCCAAATTGGAGATCGTATGCAAAAGTTATGACCCTCGGAAGTTGATTGTTCAACTTACCACATTGGAGCCGCAAACTTTATGACGGTTCATCTTCTAGGGTTATGTTTTGGACTTTTGGGGTTCTCACCCTCATTCTTATCATAGATAGGCCCCTTCGGCCTCATTTTTGTATTCAGCTTTACACAGATGAGCATAGCAGTCACATCTCTTCTCAGAGATAGCTACCACCATTCTAGCTACTATATTACAGTGTGTTCTATTTCTGCCATTTAATAGAGTATTTGTTTACGGTATCTCTGTTATCTTTGAAAAATGTATGTTACTATGATTTTGTATCGATTCTTTCATTTCATTCACACATAAATTTGGATCATTTATTTTCATAAATACTTAGTCAAATGTCACCATTTTAATTAAAAAAAAGTATTGATAATTGAAAAACTTGTTATGGTTTTGAAAACAATATAGAAACAATAAAACTTGGTACTTAGATAAGGAAAAATATTTTTAAACACTTTACTTCTTTTAATTAATTATTTTTATAACTATAAAATTTGAACTTTCAAAAAAATTAAAAATTTAATGCAATATTCAATAGTGACTTCACAATTCTCTTTTTATTGACTTTAATGTACTTCCATGGAGTATAAAACTATGATTAGATAATAAAATAGGTCAAATACAACTAAGAACCTTAGGGTTTATTCTAATACATAAATACATAGCTCTTTATTTTTACAATATAAATATAAATTCTTAAAGTTGACGAGAGATAGACTCAATGTTATTGCTTATAGTATGAGTTGTAACCACCACTTAAACAAAAGAGGTTTTGATATAGAATATAAGACATGACTAAAAGTTGTGATATTGTAACATAAAATAAAATAAGAAAATCAAATTAGCAATATTAATAATATTAAATATTGTATTTATAATATTTAATATTTTGACTTTAGCTAAACAACTCTATGGCTTATTTTGTATTTTTTCTTATTATTTAATGTAGTCAAGTTTGTTAAGAAAACTATATTTATAGATAATTTATGAACTTAACTATATGTTTAAGTTATGATTTAAGTTTATCATTAATATTATTAATGATGATGGTTGTGTGATTTACTTTGAAACGTGCAAATCTAAATAGAATAAGATACATGGATACTAATTTTTATTATGATTAAATGAATAAATAGATGCAATGTACATTATGAATAGATTAGCTTGTTTACATTGCTTCACATATGATAACTTGGTAAGTACTTGGAAATAGTAAAATATAATGCATGATCTATTATTTTGATGAGACTAACCCACATGTTACATGGACTAAGCAATAGAAAATTTATTACTGAGTTGTTGCACCCGATCACTATGTTTAGTGCATCCCCTTCACCATGCGGGCAATGATCAGATACAACATATTTATCTATGATCTAGTCAGCAACCCAACTATTGAGATAGATCAGTGGCATATTTTCTTTTAAATTATCAATATAAGTCATGCTTCTACCATTTAACCATCTGAATTCTTTCATATTACTATCTCATTTCCTTCTCTTGTATTCATACAATGCAACCCACTTTTGTGTTGCCTCCGCATTGTAAGGAATGAATATATTGATGGCATGAATTTCTAAATTCATTGATGTATCCATGAAATCAAAACGACTAGTATAAGATAAATTATAAATTATCAGGTTCAGTGTAAGTAGTTACTCTGTATAAATTTGGAAAAAAAATGACTTACACTTTATCATGCACATATTTTTATGTTCAATTGGAGTATCTCCCCTTCTCTTTTGTCCTCATCCCATTTGGAATCCCTAATCACTACACCAATTGTCTCATCGATTTGAATAATGTATTCACTAGCATAAAAAATGGTGTAGATACTATGTACCCGTCTTCCATAGACCCCTTCAAGTTTTTTCATTTGTAGAATAAACCCCTTCAATTATTTCATGTGCCTCTCTAAGAAGAACATCTAGTGACATAAGACATTCTTTGGCTAAATCATACTCATCAACTAGCTATATTAGAAGATGAACATGCAAGTCCATGAAACTCATGGGCATTTCCTTCTCAAACATACAAACAATCTTAGCTATATCTTGATGCCATTGTGGAATACTATCCATATGAGTCTCCTTTGATACATTTGCACATGCAAATGCAGTTAATCTAGATATGGTACATCGAAGGTCTTGGGGAAAATCATGGTTCTCAAACCCGCACATGATCATGCGATAATAACACTGCAAAATAAACACATATGTGGGGACCTCGGAGGGTTACCTCAACAACAAGATTTGAGATACTAATGTTAATTAAAAGAATTTATCAGTTTTTTCTAAGCATGCATGTATATGATATGCATACTCTATGTTCACACGTTTTAGGGTATAAATGAAATAAAATGTCCTTTTCAACAGGTATGAAATATAACATGAAATCCAACATATTGAATCTTAATTTGGAGAGTTATAATTTCATTAAATTATTTATACCAAATAAAACTAGCAAAACAATGAAAAGGAAAATACGTTTAGGTTTGTAGATTTGTGTCCTGAATTTGAATTTTTGTCTGGCTCCTTGCAACTACCCAAATCATTTTACCTATTAGCTAGCTCGAAACAAACTCGTTGACTCCCTAGCTCCAAGAATGTAAGTTTCTTGGCCCTCCGTGCCTAAATATTAAGAACAACAACCTACCAATTTTTCTCCCAAGTTATCCCAAAATGGAAATTGTGTTCCTCCTTTTCAAAAAAAAAAAACAATCCTCCCCTTATTAAGCCTCCCAACTACCTATATACATTTCCCATCCTTCCATCACCTTCTCACAGACCAAAGGATTTCACTCGCCCTTATCTCCTTATTAATGTGAAAACCATCCCTGAACATCCCATGTCATATTCCCTTTAAGTTTATTTAATACAAAACTAGAATAGGTGGTGCATTCATTCAATTAATCCAATAAATAAAAGAATAAAAGTAAATTTCACATTTATCGAATTAATACAAAATAATTATATTTTAAGTAATATAATGTAACATTAATCTACATTTCAAAATGATTAATATAAGTAACACATAAGTCATATCATTTCAGCATTCATAAATCAAATCCATAATTATAATTGAAAACTTAAATAACATTTATTGATCAAATCAATATAGTCATTTTAAACTCAAATTAACATTTATTTAATGGGACATGAAACTTAATGATAATCATCTAAAGTTATTATGATCTAGTTAGTAATGGTTAGCTAACACATAAGTTATATCATTTCAGTTAACCTAAAATATTTAATAGTTACTTCATGATTATAATAATACTAGTATACATGTGCAAATTATGTAGGCATAGTTAGTGCTTACATAGCTTATGCAGGTACTAATAGTAGCCAATCTCACGCAATTCATAATTCACACAAGACTTATCTACTAACGCAAGACATAAATTGAAATTTGCAGTAGCAAACCATTACTAACTAGATCATAATAATCTATCAAAACAACACAATGTACTAAGTTATCATATAAGAGTAAAGCAAGGGCATCAACACACATATAGTCAATTAAGTTGTTTTCCATAACTCTCATCATATTCTTATCTATCTAATTCACAACTATTGTCCTCATCATATGCTTCCTCTACTGGAATATCTTGGAGCATCAACTATATTGACCTAACTCCATATAGAGCCCATAAGTGGAAGTGTTGACTACATTGAACAAGCTTCCCTAGAATGAAATTGACAATCATCCTCACACACCATGGGTATCATGCCATAGCATATCCCTCCCATGACGAGGTTTCTTATGATAAACGGTGGGTAATGCCTCCACCCCTCCTAATGGAATGAGATTCAATGCCTACATCGACATAGTGACTATATTGTTGGTATTGTTCTTAAACTTTATCATCGAATAACCATTTTGGGAAGCTATAATTAACCATGCACCTGCCCACATATAATAGTAATTAACCAATTATAATTCTAAAACAATAATGTTTCACTCGCACACCATTTCCCTTTCAAAGTCCATGTAATCGATGTTACTATTGTACCATAGTATCCAACTGTCAGATAGCTCATTTAACCTGTGGGTTAGTCTCTCAACACAAAATCATGCAATATTGTGTAATCATTGACATATACATACTTCATTACTAATCGAAAAACATTGTAACAATCTTTTCTAAATACTATGCACCTGGTATCTCATCTATCTATTCAACAGTTAACTTAAATTAGTATCCACTTACTCAAATATATCATTTAAATTTGCATACTATGGTTAAAATCAATGAGAAACCATCATTAACAATATTATAAAACACACACACACACACACACACACACAACTTCTACAAAATATTATGTTTTTAGGTCCATGTGATACAATGTTATCAGTTAGACTGAGTTCCATAGATAATAAGAAAAATATAAAATAGGTAATAGGGTAGTTCAGATGGTAAATTCAAAATGGGACATTACATACACCCACCCTTAAGGAAACTTCATCTCGAATTTATAGTCAAAATAGTGTAGGGAAATCATGTCGAATGGTTTTTGCGTCCTCCGAGGTAGAATAACCTAGGCTATACGTGTCCCACTAGACCTTAACTTTGTCCACCAAATAGTTCCTAGGCTATCAAACTCTATAGTCCAATATACGTAATGGTTTGACCCTGATGGTCCCCTCATTCAAGACGTGATGGTTCCACCATAGTGTATTGATGTTCAACTTGATGGTTATTCCTTATTGCGTAGATTTGGTGTTAATTGCTACCTCCATTCCCCATTAAGGTCGTTCCTTCTCTATGCATGGTATCATATTGTAATTTATGATAGTCATGATGGTAGTAAGGACCCCAACAGGAAACCTGGGACAGAGGTTGTGAGCTTAACTGGTTATACCTTTGAGATGAGTTCCTTCCCCTGAAACCTATACCCTTTCCAACTGATCCTCAAGAACTCAGTATACTGTGGTGAGTCCCTACCATAGATTGGGATATTTTACTAGTTTCTATTGATCTATCATCTGTCACAACACTAGGTATATCTTTGTTTCCATAGGGAGGTGGCCTAGCATGTCCTTACCTAAGGTGGTTTCAAGGGGCCTTCCCTACAAAACCTAACTATTGTGAATTATTTGATCCCATGCCCCCTCTATAATCCCCCTTTTCATCTATCATTTATTTATCATAATGGACATATTCAACTTCTTCTACAACTAAAAGCAGTTTCCACATTCATACATGGGCCCTAATGCTAGAATTAAGTCCTCACACAAAGTACTCGGCATAGCACTCATATGTGTCCAAGTAGGAAACATATTTTAATAGTTCCAAGAATCTTGTCTCGTACTCTTCCACTATTTAGTTCCCTTGCGTTAAAGCATGAAGAGATCCTTCCTATTCTTCTTGGTAGAATACACGAAAGTACTTTCTTCAAAACCTCTCCATAAACAATTGCCATGGAACAATGTCTAGGGTGAGATGTAACTGTCTCTCTTAGTTTCTACCCCAACTCAAGGCACTATCCATAAGCTGAAATATAGCAATATTTGATTTCGAGGTGGAGGCATACTCCCTCAATCCCAAACACCTAGTTGTTCCTTCCAACCACACCTCAGCTTGCTCAATTGCATGACCCCTATAAAACTTTGGAATCATGATCTTCTAAAGCTCCCTCGTGATTCCATGTAGAGGAGGTATCTACATTACGTTTATCAACCCTTCGAGATCACCCACCCCTACAGGTGGGGTTTCCACTTATGCCTTTGGCATAACACTTACTCTTGGAATCCTCTTTAGTGTCTCGTTCTTTTCCTTTAGAGAGTGAATTACAAGAACCATCTCAGGCGATAACATCGACAATGCCTCCACTATTGTCTCTAATGGTGGTATAGTTTGATTCTACCCTTAATATTGCGCTTGAACTCAATTTCCTGAAGTCCTAACCGTAATCGATCTTGCATTATGTAATACACCACCATTAGTATAGGTTTTAGGTCTTAGCTGGTTACAATTAAATGCATACTCACACAGGTGTGCATGAGTGAAAAAATCTATTTTATAGTTGCCTATAATAGACACTACTGATACCGAGGAAAAACCCCTAAAAGGTCAAGGGTACAATGGCACTACGCAATCCCCACATTTAGTATCATTGTTCGAAGTCTTGGGGTAAGACACTATGTCCTAGGTGAATGCACATAATTGCCTCGTCCTTGCGGATTAAGTAGTCGTCTACAACCACACCTACTATTGTATCATGTTCAATGTAATACCTAGAAATAATCAAGGATATGCTTGTTTCAATAATGTTTGGTTCAAGAAAAATATAATAATAATATATATGCTAAGTTTAAAATCGATAAATAACTAAAACATATTTATAACCATAATATATCCTTATGGCTAATGTGTTGTGTGAAATATTGGTTTAAAAATTTATAATATATAATTGATAAAAACACATCAATTATTGGTTTAAACCATATATAAACAATATATATAAACATTAGTATATTTAAACATTAATTAATCCTATTATATATTATATCTTTAAATATTAATTTAAAATACACATATGTAATATATAAACATAGTTGAGTCATAGTCTTGTACTCAAGAACTTATTTTCTCCGTAGTACACTCCATATTTCTCCTTCCGCTTAAGTAGCACTCACATATGAATTTCATAAACAAAATCATTCAATCATATGAGACAAAATGTACCCTCAGAAAACCCTCCAAATACAGAGGATGAAAAACCTAACAATTCTTTGAGTATAATAGATAGACTTGCAAAGAATGATTCACAACACATTAGCATATTGCTCGACAAGAGAGAAAACCTCAGCAATAGAGAAGAGAGATCCATAAAAAATATGTAATGAACTTGCCAAGTGCCTAGCACTTTAATAACAAGTCAAAAATCATGTCATGCAATGTGTTCCTGACACTGGTGCACAAATGCACTTCAATTTCAAATTTTCCTTCATGGATTCCAAGTTAGCACCTAGGACTCCACTCCATGCACAAGATATGCACCCTTCCTTCAATTGGGGTTGTTAACTGAATGTTAATTGAATTGAATTGATCTCAATCCTTAACTGAATGCATGTCCACTAAGTTAGGGGGATAACTGAAAGTTATAGTGCTTCACCTTTAGTGCCATCCATGCAAATAACTTATTTTCTATTATTAACTTTTGCATAGATCTTCTTAGTTAACTGAAAGCTTATATCTTAATTAATAGATTATCTTTAAGTGTCATCACTGCTTCACCCTTGGTCTCGTCCATGCAAAACATTTTCATGGAACACTATAACTTTCTTTTAATTAACTAAAACACATAAGCTTTAACTGAGGCACTGATTGATGCATTCATATTTAACTGAATCTTTACAATTACAACATACTTAACTATCTTTAGGCAATTTAAATTCTCTCTCTCTCTATATATATGTGTGTGTGTGTGTGTGTGTGTGTGTGCTTATCTCTTTATCATTTATCATTTACTGCATGGTCCACATGTGTATTTATTATTTATTCATATTATCATATTATACTCAAAATAATTGTCTCGCATACTGATGATGATATATATTACCCGAGAGCATATAGTCATGTGCTAAAGTAATTCACTCTAGAGGTGATCATTCTCTCGAGGATACTTAATAGCCTTATCCATCTCGAATGACCATGGTTAGTAATATATCACATAGTATCACCACTTTACTAGGTAAAGCATGCTACCTCAACAAATGGAGGTTCACCTGAATGAGTATCCATTTTCTCGATGACTTCATTAGGATCATGAATTGATACAACACAATTCTCCAGTATTGATACAACACAAGATCATCTACAGTTAAGGAGATCCATCTCATAGGGTACCTACCGTCTATGAGAAGAATTGACTTGAGACAACACAAGTCCATACTTGATACAACACAAAGTATATAGTCTTGATACAACACAAGACTATAGGACTAGAATCCCACCTCAACACATGAGGATATAAATGGGGCTTGATACAACATAGTGAAGAACATGTCTCAAACACTAAGAGGGGGGAGTTGAATCAGTGTCTCCTAAAACTTAAAAATCTCTTGCCAAAGCACTAATTTAATCAGTCATATGTATTATGAACCAATCATGACATTTACCAATTGTATATATATATGAAATATACAAACACATATGAAGAACAACACATATATGAATATGTCAACTATCTTTTTATTAAATAGGATTTTACATTACATAGCATTAATGATCTAGAACCAGTTAGATTGAGAAACCCAACTCTCTTACAAGACCCACCTTGTATACATGACCCAACATGTAGAAAGGAATCCAATCCTCATTCAGGCTCCAACTTAATTACAGACACCAATCTGTTTGAATGAACACAAGGTCCATATCAATAGTAGAATATCCACCAAGATATCATTTATGATCCACCGAGACACACATTTGAATGATCTTGTCTTCACCCTTTATATACATTATGAAGGGTTTCCAAATTTGAACAAAGATGTCCTTTTAAAAGAAACATTCTAAACAATGCACCTTTTCATTTAACTTTAGTTTTATAATTCACTTTAATAACTTTAAACTTTCTTATATGTTTACACTTTCGAGTTTTTAAACTAATTTAGTTACCCCGACAAATATGGAGCCACTCCACTTATATTGTTAATTAAAACAAGTCTGCTAAAATTGTGCTAGAACTGTTCGAACATTTTGTGGTTTCGCTATCCTTTGAGAATCTAACAAATATTTTGACAATCCTTCACCAACTCTACCAAAGTTGGAGGTATGCTATCCTTTGACATAGAACCACAAACCAGAACCTTATCGCACTCAACTAAAAAGGTTTTCTTGTATGAGGGCTTGAACTGTGACCCAATCAAAAGATGACACTTAACAATAAAATAAACCACTATGGTATTCATTGCACTGCTAAGATCTTATTAACTTGCATGTAAGTTTGACCACGATATGTTCTTTCATCCATCGATCAAGACATCGTGAGATCACTCTAGGTTGAACTGGGTAGATGCCATAACTATTCATCAAAGTACATAATTGATCAATACTGTCATGATGAAATTGGAGATCAGATTGAATAGGGTGCAATCTAGGTCTGTACTCATGCGTTATCTCATCGACTTCATCCATCTTTACATAGAGTCTGTGAGGAGGCCTCTTACCACCATACAACTCAATATTTGATGGCCCTGACCTTGACCGTAATTCAATTGTCTCCTACTTGAATACTTAGTTGCAACAGACCTGGATGACTTTGAAACATAAACTACAATCTCCAAATCTAACTTCTTTAAGGGTCTTGGTGTCTTAGAAGTTAGTTGTCCATTCTTTTCTTGATCCAACAACTCTCTGATTGGAATATATGCTGCTTGCTTACAAAGTTCTGTTAAATCCAAACCAGTGTATCCTTCACATAAGCTATCTATATGATCAAATTCAATATTATCCTCCACATTTTCACCCTTCAGAATTATATTGAGAATCTTTTCCCTCTATGTAGAGTTTGGCATAGCGACTTCAAATACTTGGGGCAGACAATGCAAGATTGCCTCATCAAGTTCCCAGGGCCTATTTGTCATAGCGAGAACCATAACACAAGCATTTTGGACTATGCTGAATTCATCCCATAATGCCATAAACTCTGTCTTCATAGTTGTCACAAATTCATGCTCTAAAGAACAACGGTGCTCAAAAAAATATCAACCTCATCAATAAATATTATGACAGTTTGAAGCTTATATGCCATGGAGAACACAGTAGAAACGAGCATTTGGGCATCACCAAACCATTTGCTCATGAGATTTGCAATATGAACATTGATAAAAACAAATCCCAAATCTTTCGCTATTGCTTTAGAAAGCAAGGTCTTCCCTGTTCTTGGTGGGCCATATAACAATACTCCTTTTTGAGGTCCCAAAATCCTTCCATGAGAAAATAGACCAAGTCTCTGTAATGGAAGGATAACTAGTTCATGCAGTGATCGACCAGTCACTTCCAATTGTAGAGATATTCATCATTTCTACTCCTCGATCACTTGTAAAAGCATAACAACGAAGCACACCCTATGTTCTTCCTTAAAGGCTGAGTTTTCTTCTTGCTACTAGCATGAATCTCATAGCAAAAACCAGAGACACAACAAATCTAGAAACCAATAGTATTTCACTTCTTTCTTCATGTGTGCAATTACTTTTCCAAAACGGATATATGTCAATGTTGCTCGAATAAACTACCCTGATGAACCCCCTTTCGCACTAGCTACTGAAAGCATGCGAAAAATCATACTACTTGGTGGCCTGTTTATCTGACAGACATATTCAACAAACACTCTTGCATATCACATCTCTGCAGGAATCTCATTGCACATTACCTCACATGCATTAACATATCTGCAAGGATGCTTTGTGCACTAGGTTCCTTGGTATCATCATAGACAATGTCATCTGCATATCCTTGATTGACATCAATTCCAATCCTTCAAGCTAAGTTTCCAACAATCTCCCCCTTTGGCATTGATGGAAATACTATCTTCATTTCTACCCCTTTGACATCAAGCGCAAAGGGTTGATTGACTCCCCCTGACTTGATCACTTGTACCCATTTTGTCATCTATCTCTTTTTACATAAGTGAAGAGCAATGTGATCAACTACCCCTAACTTAGTGCTCTTTCTTAAACATGTAATACCCGTTATCCAATAAATGCTCTTTTATTCATAACATCCTTTTTATTTTTCAAATCTTATCAGTTTCAAGGATAGAGAGCTATCTCTATTTTCCTGCCTTTTAGGGACACTAGTTTGCTAATCTATCAAAATTAGATACCGTTTTCTGATCTAAGTCATCTTTAGATCTTTAAGTCCATTTTTAATCTTGAATTGAGGCAACTAAATTCTGACAGTTTTGTTTGTAGAACCTTCTTCATTTATTTCTTGGAATGTTGTATTTCTGCCATATTGCCAATTGTTAACTGTCTCCCCCTAAACCGATGCAACTTAGTTTTGACATTTTCTTTTTGGACTGATATCCAACAAATAATTTCTAACAAAGTAAAAGTGTCATTTCCAAGTCCTCTTCATTACTTGGATTTTATTCAACAATGGTGTGGTCATAATTTACATAATAAGTGTCTTCTTCTAGAGATTCCTTTCCATAAGAGTCACCTGTTTCGACATGAGGATTAAGACCTCTTGTCTTTGGTCTCCAAACTTTCTTTATCTTCTTCTTTGAACTTGTCTCTCTTGAATTCTTATGGATTTGTTCAAATTACATCTTTAAAGACATGTCATGAGGCATATTTCTTTCTGGAGTTTGACTGTCGTCTCTTTTCAAATCCCTTCTTTGACTCCTTGGAGCATTCTCCTTTTGATTGTATTGTTTCTTTGGATTCATGCAATTTTGTGCTTTGTGACCAAATCCTTCATACTTGAAACACCTTATGGAGTGACAAAACTTTGTTGTATTCCCAACACGATTGCATCTCCAATAATTTGTCTTTTCAGAGGAACTCTTTTGAGTTTTCTTTTCAAAAGTATCACATTCCACTACTTTGTGTCCATGTTCGTGACAAGAGTAGCAATAACACTTGAAGGTGTTCTCATATTTCCATTTCATAGAAGAATACTAATCTTTTGAAGATGAAGCACCTCATTCAAATTTCGTTCTGGGGGTCCAATGGTTGGATTCTTCATCATGTTTATACCCTAGACCACTTCTGTCATGAGTTGATCTTTGTTTACTCCAAATTTCATCCACGATGGCTAAGCCATTATCTAACCGATTCTCTTTATTGTGTGGAGAGATTTGTTCAGGCTCAAAGTAGTTTGCTTCTCTTTTTTCTTGTCTCCATGTGAATGTGTTTCTAAGAGCTCCAATATAACTTATTTTCATCTCAACATCAGTGAGACATGCTGAATCTTCTTCTTCCTTGTTAATAGGAGATTTTTCTTTAGTAGCATCCTTTTTTCTAGAAGCTAAGGAAACCATCCTTTGACACCTATACTCTTTCTCCTTTAAGGTTGCATGATCTTTTTCAATCTTCCTTTTTCCATCTTGTAATTCTTCTCAAGTTGTTTCAAGGCCATATTCAAATATTCTTCTCTTTGATTCAGTGACCTCTGTCCTTCTATAAGCATTTCTTGTATTTCTTGTAGGTTCTTCTCCCAATCCAGTAAATTATGCCTCTCTATAGGCTCCCTTCCTCTCATTTGGTTCTCTTGGTCAGGAATCCCTCTTTCATTAGCTTCAATTTGTCTTCTAAGGTTAAAGACTTTAGACTTTACCACTTTTATTTAATTAAGTTTGTTTTCCAATTGTAAATTAAAACTAGAGAAAGCGTTCTTTAATTCTCTTTCCTTGTCATCTAGCTAGATCCTTTGCTCATTCAATATCATCTCAACAGCCTCATGTTTCTTGGTTAGTGCAAAGAACTTGTCTTTTAGAATCTTTAAGTCATTTTTAGTATCTTCTGGATTCTTGTATTATCTTCAAGAACCCTTGGATTCAATCCACAATCCTTGAAGTAACTCACTGATCTTGAAAACAATTTCAATCTCACTTAGAGTGACCATAAAATTGTTTTCAATCTTATGAAAAACATTTTTAGGATGAAAACCTAATTGCCTTTTGGTATCTCCAATTGCAATAAGGAAGTCTTCCTTCAATTTCTTCAAGTCCTCATTCTTAGTAATCAAGCTTTAATTTTTTAGAATTAATAGGTCTTCTTATTTTTCATTAGATAAAATTTCATCATCATAGTAGCTATAATTCGAAAGTTCATCTAGCCTAATGTTTTCTGAGTTTTGTGATGAGACAGATGAGGGATTGTTCTCTTCACTGCTCAACAGGTCTTCACTCACTTCTTCATCATATTTTTTACTTGAATCTTATGTTGGAATTTGATACTTGGATTGATATGTATCTTCAATCTTTAGCCATAGTTTATTGTCAGAGGTGTAATTCCCTAGTCCCATATTGACATCATTTGATAAACCTCTCTTAATGGTTTGCAAAGCAATAGAATTGAATTTCTGGTCATCTTTTGAAATTCAGGTTTTGTTCTTCAAGTACCATTTCTTGCTTACTACTGCATCCCATACATGTGCTCCTTTGGACTTCAATTGAATATTCATTACATCCCTCCAATTGGAACAGTCATCTCCATTAAACAAGGGGATTTTATCATCTACATTTCCAACCATTTTTAAAATGTTGATTTTGGCACCAATCTTTAGATTAAGTGCTTGGCTTAAAAATGGACCTATTTTCCTTTTAGATCATCCTTCCAACAGTGAGTTGTTCAAAGAAAACCAGATTTGATATCAATAGAAGAACATGTCTTAGACACTGAGAGGGCGGGGGTGAATCAGTGTCTCTTAAAAATTAAAAATCTCTTGCCAAATCACTAATTTAATCAGTCATATGTATTATGAACCAATCATGAAATTTACCAATTTTATATATATATGAAATATACAAACACATATGAAGAAAAACACATATATGAATATGTCAAATATCTTTTTATTAAGTATGATTTTACATTACATAGCATTAATGATCTAGACCCAGCTTGTATACATGACCCAACATGTAGAGAGGAATCCAATCCTCATTCAGGCTCCAACCTGATTACAGACACCAATCTGTTTGAATGAACACAAGGTCCATATGAATGGTAGAATATCCACGAAGATATCATTTATGATCCACCGAGACACACATTTGAATGATCTTGTCTTCACCCCTTATATACATTATGAAGGGTATCCAACTTTGAACAAAGATTTCCTTTTAAGAGAAACATTATAAACAATGCACCTTTTCATTTAACTTTAGTTTTATAATTCACTTTAATAACTTTAAACTTTCTTATATGTTTACACTTTCGAGTTTTTTTTAACTAATTTAATTACCCCGATAAATTTGGAGCCACTCCACTTATATTTATAATTAAAACAAGTCTGCTAAATTCATGATAGAACTGTTCGGACATTTTGTGGTTCCGCTATCCTTTGAGCATTTGACAAATATTTTGACAATCCTTCGCCAACTCTACCAAAGTTGGAGGTCTGCTATCCTTTGACAAAGAACCACAAACCAGAACCTTATCGCACTAAACTAAAAAGGTTTTCCTGTACGAGGGTTTGAACTGCGACCCAATCAAAAGCCGACACTTAACAATAAAACAAACCATCATGGTGTTTGCCGCACCGTTGAGAGCTTGTTAACCTACATGTAAGTTTGACAACGATATGGTCTTCCATCCATCGATCAAGAGATCATGAGATCAATCTAGGTCGAACTGGGTAGATGCCATAACTATTCATCAAAGTATACAATTGATCAATACTGTCATGACAAAATTGGAGATCAGATTGAATAGGATGCAGTCTAGGTATGTACTCATGCGTTATCTCATCGACTTCATCCATCTTTACATTGAGTCTATGAGGAGGCCCCTTACCACCATATAGGTCAATATTTGATGGCCTCGACCTTGACTGTAATTCAAATTGTCTCTTACTTGAATACTCAGTTGCAACAACCTTGGATGATTTTGAAACAAAAACTACCATCTCCAAATTTGACTCCTTTAAGGGTCTTGGTGTCTGAGAAGTTAGTTGTCCATTCTTTTCTTGATCCAACAACTCTCTGATTGGAATATATGTTGCTTGCTTACAAAGTCCTGTTAAATCCAAACCAGTGTATCCTTCACATAAGCTAGCTATATGATCAAAGTCAATATTATCCTCCACATTTTCACCCTTCATAATTATATTGAGAATCTTTTCCCTCTCTGCAGAGTTTGGCATACTGACTTCAAATGCTTGGCGATGACAATGCAATATTTCCTCATCAAGTTCCTAGGGCCTATTTGTCACAGCGAGAACCATAACACGAGAATTTTGATCTGTGTTGAATCCATCCCACAATGCCATAAACTCTATCTTCATATTTGTCGCAACTTCATGCTCTGAAGAACGGCGTTGGCTCAAAAAACTATCCACCTTGTCAGATTATGGCAGGTTGAAGCTCATGTTCCAGGGAGAACAAAGTATACACAATATTTTGGGCATCACCAAACCATTTGCTCATGATATTTGCAATCCGAACATTGATAAAAATAGCTCATGACTCTTTCGTTATTGCTTCAGCAAGCAAGGTCTTCCCTGTTCCTGGTGGGCCATATAACAATACTCCTTTTTGATGTCCCAAAATCCTTCCATGAGAAAAAAGACCAGGTCTCTGTAATGGAAGGATAACTAGTTCATGTAGTGATTGACCAGACACTTCCAATTGCAGAGATATTCACCATTTCTGCTCCTTGATCACCTGTTAAAGCATAACAACTAAGCACACCCCATGTTCTTCCTTAAAGGATGAGATTTCTTCTTTCTACTAGCATGAATCTCATAGAAAAAACTGGAGACATGGCAAAGCCAGAAACCAGCGGTATTTCACTTCTTTCTTCTTTTGTGCAATTACTTTTCCAAAACGGATATATGGAAACGTTTCTCAAATAAACTACCATGATGAACCCCCTTTTGCACTAGCTATTGAAAGCATGCAAACAAACATACTACTTGGTGGCATGTTTATCTGGAAGCCATAATGTCTTCAAAAGGAATGAACTTTCTCTTAAGTTCAACCACTCAAGAGAAACATCAACAATTGGAACTACCTGATTCCATGACCAGCCTTATATGCTCAATTGGATGACCAACTAACGACCCTGCATTGCTTGCCTCTTTAAAACCTTTCGACCAGGGCTTCAACTCCATCATAACATCATGGCACCATAATACCATAACACCACAAGCTACATTTCTTAAGTAGACAATCTTCTTTGGACAAGTGGACAATCTGCATTTCTCTCACTTCATTATGCTGCTCTATCATCTTGTCTTGTTGTTCTATATGGTTTGTCATGACTCTCATGTCTACCTCCATGTTTCTTCTATGTGCAGGTTTTCACAAATCATAAAGAGTTCTCATCAAACTCACTTTAGGACATCAAACCATCAGTGATTAATATAGAACATAGGACATATTCAACAAACACTCTTGCATATCACATCTCTACAAGAATCTCATTGCACATTACCTCACATGCATTAACATATCTACAGGGATGCTATGCGCACTAGGTTCCCTCGTACCATTAGAGACCATGTCATCTGCATATCCCTGATTGACATCAATGCCAATCCTTCAAGCTAAGTTTCCAACACATAGGTCCCGACTTGATACAACACAAGTCTGGAGAATGACTCTTGATTCTTTACAAACAACACTCCCTCTCAGTGAGGGAGACATTCTATTTTATTCTAAGCATTTTCTACCATACCAAGCTTATCTTGGAAGTATTTGAAATTCATCATTGACAACGGCTTGTCCATGCATCTGCAATCTTCTCATCAGTAGCTATGTACTAAAATTTTACCTTACATGACCATGACTTCCTATGAAGTAAAACTTCATCTCAATGTGTTTTATCATAATACATCTCCAATTGTATACACAACTCGATTGGATATACATACTTGGTTGGATACACATAAACGACTGGATATACATACAAAGTATGGTCACGCTCTCTAGTAATCATAAGTATGGTCACTCTCTCCAACCATCACAGTATGGTCACACTCTTCAATCATCACAAGTAAGTTTCTTAGCTAATTTTCTTTGCAGCTGATAGTACTATCTGCAAAACATATTTGATTCTATAGTACTCTCTGACATACATCTTGCTTCTATAGTACTAGTCACAATACACTTTTCTTTTGTAGTACTAGCCGCAATATACATCGCTTATCTCAGGCTACAAAATAGCTATGTAGCACAATAGGTCTCCCATGTATCAATTACAATAAAGAACCTATTCTAATGTACCTCAAAGGTACTCAAACATATGCTTAGTAATAAGCATAAAATACAACGTGTCTTCTAAGTACTTTACGAGACCAACCAACTACTTATACATAGTAGCATCATCTAGATCCAATCCAAATGCAGTTTCTTTAAACTAGAAACTATGGATTTTATATCCATTATATACAACAACACATATCAAAATGTGTAAGATCATGCAGAAATAAAGTCTCATGTTTTCTTTCAGTTTTCAACATTTGTTGACATCTGGAATCTTCTATTTTCTAGTAGAAGTTCCATGTGAGCTTGCCATTCTTTGTGATGCTCTTCAATGATTGATCACTTCCATAGTGATTCCATATTCTTATATTTTTACCACAACACACAAACTACCTATCCAAGATGTTTAATTGTTCTCTAACAGTCCAGACTATAACTCTTCTTGAGTATCAATAGTCTTCGAGACTTTGGCTATGTCTCTGCTCATGTGGATTCTTTCCACAAGATATACTACAGCTCCAGGTTTTTATATTCATGTACCATGACTAACTAGTGGAGATTTATATATTTTTTCCTACAAAGACACATCAACACTCCATCTTCAACTAGAGGAGTCTTTCATGTTCTACAATCAAGCTTGTCCTAGACATAGGCTTAGTAAGAATGATGAAAATGCTACTCATCTGTGGGTATGTATCATGTCTCGAATATCACTGAATAGGAACCTCATAAAGCTTTATTGGTTTACAACATGCTCTATATGGAGCCACATATGTGATCTTCCTCAGTCACTGCATTAGTTAAAATCCATATATCTTTGAAACTTTATTTCAATGTTCGAGACATATCTGACTCCACATTCACTTGTACCAAGTAGGTAAAACACCACAATCTTTGTTGTACATGTCTATGTACAAACTGCAAAGCATTTAACCGATCCTGGTGCTAACCAAATACATCTCAACTAACTTTGATATCCTCCAGATCTAAAATAAGAATTATCAACTTCAAATTTATGTTTATATTTGTGGCCATGGACTTACAACCCATCATCCTGAAACTCTTTAGGAACTTTGCTACATATTTTCCTTAAATGAGGAAAATATTTATATGGTGACTGCCACACCTATAATCTCAACACTCATAAAAATAATCTTGAATATTGTTTCTCAACTTCCTTCTGAATATGAGCATCATGCAGGTCTCCTCTTAACATGAGGTACAACAACCAGTTTCACTGGTTCTTCGGGAGCTAGTGAATCTAACTTCTCCCTCTCACCATTAGAATGTGAGAATCATAATCTGGGTCCTCCATCACAAAGAATCATGCTCATTTATGTTTGAAGCTCTTCTTGACACATGAATGAAAATATGACAATTTTAATTATATCCATGAGTCTTCTCATCTATCAGAATAATATATATTATGTATTCACCCTAAGAAACATAGGAACCTACCAATCGGCTCTCTTCCAGGATCATCCATTCGAATGAGTCCACATTTAATACATGTCAATCTCTTCTTGTAGGTCAGGGCATATGTTTTTTCCCTACAAGAAAAATTATTGGAATGGTTAGAACCATTTCATACTCATGAATTTTATTCACATGAATACTTTCAATATATTGATAATATTTTACACAGATATGTACACATTTTAATTAATGATTCAACATAACCCCGTACATATTTCATGTAATATTTTGCATCCCTATATAATTCCTATATCAGTCAAATATCATTCCAATGTTCATATCTTTATGAAAGAAATATGCAGTTCCATATTCATACCTCATGAAGCAAGCATGCAACCCTTTATATGGTATATTATGAAAAATCATGCATCCCTATGTGCATAACTCATGAACAATCATGCAGCCCTACATATCATGTCTTATGAAGAAAATATGCATCCTTATATCAGCCCTTTATACGTTTATATTATTTCTATATCATATCTCACAATATGGAATTCATGAGATCTACAATATTCCAATAAAAGACAGACAACAATTGTATATGCTCAACATGTTATAACACGGTTCCAAATCCCAAGAATTCAGATTTCTTTATCATTGTATTGAAACACATTCAAAAATCTTTTAAATCTGATTTTTATAACAACATATGATAAAAAATACAAGTACTTATCTTTTATTGTTTTGTGGGAGCCCTCTTGATCTCTACTTCCCTACGGATATTCCCAGAATATCTCAAATTTAATCTACTTGCAAATTTGAGTGCACGCAGGAGGTAGCGAGCCTATGTATGTGAAATAAGGATCCTATGAAACCAAGAGATAATGGTCTTCCACACCAAAGGAAATACTCCTTTCGATCATCCTTTTCCTCGGATGGCTTCTTCTGAGAAGGTTCGCCTCCTTTACAACAATGGATGCATGAAGCCTTTCTTCATTCGTATTTCTTGCACGACACTCTTGTGCAAAGTGGCCCTTGTTTTGAAAATGGAAGCACTGAATCTTTGATTTGTCAAACTCTATATTGAACTCCTTCTTTGCATGAAATAATTTCTTTGGAGGGAAAGGTATCCTCCCTTTATTCATTCTTGTCATGAGGGAAAGATTGTCCTCTTTAGTGCACACTATATTTCTCTATATGCACCCCTCTTCTTGAATATAATCATGGCATGAAATTTTTAAGTTGGGATGCTCTTCTCAGTCATTTACCGCAACCAAGAATATCTTTCATGCGGATGGGATACCATCAACTGTTTTATTGTGAAATAACATAAGCTAGTTTCGTGTAGATTTTCTTCTCAAATGTAGAGTAGTTTTGTATTATCATTTTATGTTTGATTAAAATGGCTTAGTTTACAGATGAGATGAGTTTTCCTTTCTGATATACATTTTTTTGCAAGTTAAGATTTGTTTCCAGTCATTGTAGAAATAGAGCAGTTCGAGTTTTTGTTTCATGCCTAGTTTATAAGTATGTTTATAAACTCCGAGTTAAGCATACTTTTTATCTTGATAGATAGGTTGAAGCTTTTGATAGGGTAGGATTAGAATTTTAATAGGTATAACATTGGTCTTTTATAGCATTGCATGTTTTAATTATGGAACAGTCAATAGAAATAGAATGACTCAGAGTGTGTTCTTTTGATTTCTTATCAGTAGAGTTGGAATTGTTAAATAGTAGTTCATTTATATTGATATCTTTTACAGCTCTGTTCATTTACAATTCTAGATAGTATAACTAGGTTTTCACTTTAGTAAATAGATGCCAATTGCTTAATGGACCAATAATAAATGTAGCAATAGTTCGCAATGTTTAAGTTCTCTTGCAATTGGTTCATTTTCAACTTTCACGTCATTCATAAGATAGATTTACTCCCTTTATGCATTTCTGTAACATTTTCAAGTAGGATATAGATTTCAGAGTAGTATTCCATTTTTAGTTTAGAATCAGTTTGATTTAAATTTGATACGTATGTGTGATTTAATTCCAAGTATAAGAATGCAATGTCGTTTTAGGTCTGTTTGACAAGTTGTTGATGTTGGAATTTATTTGTTTGGTTTCGAGATTAAGAATGCAGTGCCAATTGTAGGTATGTTTAATAGGTTAATTGATAGTTCAGAATCCTTACTCAATTCCTTTCAGTTGATCTCTTGAATTGCCGCACTTATGATTTCTAGGTTTTAATTTTCAGTTGACCACCGACAGATAGATTAGGGATCTAAATTGTGGTTCAGAATCCTTACTCAATTCCTTTCAGTTGATCTCCTGAATTACCACACTTATGATTTATAGGTTTTAATTTTCAGTTGACCGCCGGCAGATAGATTAGGGATCTAACTCATGAGATATGATCACCTGATAATGGGTTTCTTTCCTGGGAGCTAAGTTGTGCCAATTTGTTTATTTTTCTTTTTGCCAGCTTTAGGTTAGATTAACTGAGAATAATCTAGACTTTAGTTCTGCACATATAGTGTTTGTATCTTACAAGCTACCTTCTCGGGTTGACAATTTAAGTTGGAATTAATTAGCATATATTTTCACCAAAATTTTGGCGTCATTGTCGGGGAGGTGCTAAAGGGGTTGGAGTTTAGGTAGATAGGGGTAGATAGGCTACTTTTACATTAAACATAAAGGGGGAGGGGAAATGATAAGATGCAAAGACGACTTCTCTACGGAATTTCCGCAGTGTAACAGCCTGACACATCCACTTTAGTGGGTCACCCCAAAGCCGTGTTGTTCCTTTTTGCAAGTGTGTTTTACTTTCTTCAATCTTATTTTCGCAATTGTGTTTCGCAAAGTGTGCTTATTTTCTCATAGGTGTCCTTGCTTTTTGCAATTTTTACTTTTCAGAAAAGAGTGTTTACTTTTTTAGTTATTTACCTTAGGTGCATTTTTCTTTCAAAAAACGTAGATAGTTTACTCTCTCATAGTTAAGTGTACTTTTATTTCTACAAACATAGATATTTTACTTTTCCATAGTTTAATTTCATGTATGTGTGCCTTTATCTGCAAATTTAGGTAGTTTACTTTCCTGCAAATTACTCTTATGCAAGTGTTTTATCTCTTCAGCAAGCTTAGGTGTGTTTACTTTTCGCTAAGTGTGTTTATTTTCTGCAATGTTTGAGTGTGTTGTTTTAGAATGTTTATTTTCTGCAAAATTTCATTATGTTTTGTTACATCAAGTGTTTCATTCATATTTGTTATGTTCGATTCATTTTTTTTGTAGGTTTGTTTACATTTGTCGTAAGGTATTTTCTTTTCAAAGTGTGTGATATGTTTTGTAATTATATTCTAAAGAAAAGAAAAAATAAAAATAAAAATAACAACAAATTTTTGGGTGCAGTAGGAACCCCAACCACTAATCCTTGTGTGAAGCAAGACCTACCGACCAAGACATGGATTTGGCGGTGCTGATTAGCATGAGGGAAATCTCTCAAATCCTAGTAGCAGCTGAGATCTCAATTTCTTCTTCTCAAGAAGAACATATCCTGACATAACTCAAGAATTTATCTACCTCTCCAGAAATAGTAGAATACCCACGGTCTCATGAGCTACAAACCAACTCTCCTTTCCAATCTACTAAGGAAACCAGAAACTTGGAGACTATATTTGATGGAGAGAGACCTGAAATTGAAGAGTTCTCCACATATCTATCGACAGACCCTTCATGTACTAAAGCAATTGAACATTTAGAAGAAGAGGACATGCATGGCTTGAGAAAGGAAGGTGACTATCAAGATTACATCGAGCGCTGGTTCGAAAAGGTAACGTGGTCACAATATTGTTCCTTCCTTTGAAACCTTCTAATGCAGAAACAAGTAAGTTGGTTGGTATTCCACATTCAGGTAATCACTGCAATAACCTTCGCATATGTGGATAAAGGTATATTTTCTATGTTGCTTCGCACTTAGTTACATTGGAAGAGCTCCTATACTTGAATAAAAATGTTTTCTTTCTTCTTAGGATAGGAAAATATGTATATAAATAAAATGTTGCATGTTTAGCTTAAAGATTTATGCAACTTCGTTTTTTTGTTTTATTTTTTAATAAAAGAACTAAGAAGACGATAATGTTAATAACTAAACCAAAACAATTTTACATCGTTAATTATTTTCATACATGCATATTTTTACTATAATTGTTGCTTAAGACTAAATTTAGATATCATGAGGATTTACCATAGGTTTAAGGTCTATCTAAAAACCTAGAGGTCGCTCTACATCCTAGCTTCATTATCAAAGACTGTTATTTAAAGCATTTGTATCACAAAGTAGCATAAGGGTGAATGAAATTCCTAATTTGTTGGGGAACACTATTATAATTCTATATGAAAGAAGACGAATTTAGGGACTATATACACCTTTCATTCATTATCTTATGGCTCCATCCACTTCACATTAATAAGCTCATTCATTTATGTCTTCGATATAGTTAGCTCACTTGCAGTATCCAATACATTGGGAGAATTATAATTATTTGTTTCAACAAAGTTTTTAATAAATTATCCTCTAACCCATATACCATCCCATCCTATAGCACGGTTTTCAAAGATTCTCCCCCATCCACTCGCTCATAGGCAATCTATTGCCGAAAATATATAGGGGGTGGAAAACTGGGACACGAGCCTCTGATGCAAAAGGGGTTTAAGAGGTTAACCCACCGGAGTACTGAACAGGCTTGCTGGAAGCGAGTACTGACTTGTGGTATGACCGGGTAAACCCGACGAGGTACTGAACATGCCTGACTGAAAAAAGGGGAATATGCCCGGAGAGGATAATTTGTGCAAATTATATGGTTTTGTTATACCTCGATGTATGGTGTTGTTTGTGAGTTTAGCTAGAAAGGAGTATATATGATTGAGTTATGGTAAATGAACCTCATATATCTTCCATTTGAGAATGTTTGTAAGTTTCACTTAGAACCCTGTCGTCTGATTCAAGCTATACCTAGGATGTCACTATCCTAGAAGTGGGACCCATAAGCCCAGGATCCTAGTGAACTCAGATGCAAACTTTGTTCATATTACTTGAATAACGATAAGACTTTGAGAAGTAACAAGGATGACTAGTTTCCTATACGCTTTATAGACTAGCTACACCCTCATGTTTTTCTATTTCGGGAGACATGAAGAAAATCCCTATCATAGCTTATATGTGGTCTTCGTGAGCATAAACTGATGAATTTGCATCTGCCTTAGTATGATATTACCTGCTAAGTGTTGTTGATCAAGAGTGTTAACATAAGAGAACACAACCTGGTCTTAATTCATTCATGGCACGAGGATGTGCCATACCTTTGGTCTAGGGAAGGGGGAAGAGAGTCTCAATTTATATAAGCATGAATTATTACTAGTTGGCGGAATTGTATGTATTAAGAAATATTAGTTGTTTTGGTCTACTCACAACATAACAATAATATATATTTTTATGCAGTAAGTTCTAGTTTTTATATGTTGTAATAAAGTTGGCTTCGTTTTGCTGAAATATTGCCTTTAAACTATTTGATGATCAAACAGAGTCTTTGAATAAATGAAATAGCACTTCCAATTCATTCATGGCATGAGGGCGTGCCATACCTTTGGTATGGGGGAGTGTTGGGATCCAGAATTCTCTTTTATAATGATGTTATTTACATTAATTTCTCATCCTATCTACCATAATTTAGTACATCTATGTTCAATAAGGTTATCTTTACTTTATTTTATTAACGAAAACTCTTAAACGCAAAGAGAACCTAATCTACTTATTTTTTTTATGTATTATGGTCCATACAACCTTCATTCTGGTACCCTATTCGGTACCTCTTTCGGTCCTAAGTTCCGCACTGCATTTGATTGCATGTTTTTTATTGGTTTGGCTTACTTTGTTAATGAACTGATCTAACATTTTCCTTTGGCTCTTGTGGATTCCGTATACTTGCATATATAAATCAAAGTCATGAATTAATGCTGAAGTTTTGGATCTAAAATAGTTAAAAAATTGAAACATTAAAATAAATATTATTTCTATTTTTATTAAAAATCTTATTAATCATGAAAAGGGTAAAAATCTAATTATTTAAATTAAAATTCTATCATGGCAAATGTTTAAAATCAATTGTTTAAAGTCTAAATTCAACCACTATATGTATTTGTGACATATGATAACATAAGAGAATATTATAAAACTTTTCTATGTAAATCAGAATCTTTGTTGTGCCATATGGTAACATAAGACAGAGGAAATGTGATGTGGCTTTTTCATTTGATACGTTTGTTTGTTGTTTAACGCAGGGTGTAATGCATAACATATCATGTTGGGCATATATATTGTGCAAATGTTATTTCATACTTTGTTTTTAACTAATGCATTTTTTATATATTGTGCAAGTCTTGAGCATTAACGTATGAACCATGTGGATGGAAAGGTATAAAATCACATAATGCAACCAATAGAACCAAACTGACAACCCAGCCACAGTTTGAAGCCAGCAAACCCAACCGGCAATTAACTCAAGCAACAACCCAGCATCAATTTCGGTCAGATTCTGGATTTATGAACTAATTTTTGTTACAGATCATTTGGATGCCCATTCGAATTGCCATTCACACTAAAGATCATTCGTTATCATACTTCCACTTCACCAATCCAAATTCTACCACTTGGAGGAGTCATATATATGCTTCTATATGGTGAGGAATCTATTGGATCTCACCCAGTATCGTTCAGATGTGAGCAACTTGCAATTCATAATTTCTGTCAAAAACGTGTTTTTAATAGACAACAAAATTTGGGCTGGATTTGCAGGTAAACAGAGTCAAAATTTAAAATTCCGACACCTGGGTTTTGTGAAGAATAGGCTTATTTAGGTCCTTGAGAGGAATTTTGTGGAAATTCAAATCCATTTGGGAGCAGTTCATGGTTCCTTGAAACTGACTTACCCAGAAAACATGGTTGGTCATTTTCTAAATTTAGAAATTAGTTTTAACAGATCAGGAACTTGGGGATTCAGTTCTATCCTTCCCCACTGGAATTTTCATGTATAAATAGAGCCCCATAAGGCTGACAAGTAAGGTAATTTTTCTTTACAATTTTCATAATAAAGCTTTGCTCAGTTCTGTCCCAAATTCGTTTTTTTCTCATGCATTGATTTCCTAATTTCGTAGAGGTAACCTCTGTTCCTGAGAGGGCCCCTCAGAAGTGGAAGGTTTTGTGGTGTGTTTACATTTTTGTTCATGTATCCTTCAGATAATTTTTGTGCTCTATTTATATTGTATACAAACGTCTCTTTATTTCATGCATGTTTTTAACAGATCACTGTATACCTGTTTTCCAATTCCATTTCCATACTATGCTTTGTTCCTTTTACATATGCTTATAACGTTGCTCTATTATGATTTTGTCTATGCATTTCCCTTTCACCTGTGCGTATACATTATATGATCTCATCGTGTTTCATTTGTAAGAAGAGATCTCGGCTAGTGTAGGTAGATAAAATTAATTTCGTGCAACAATAGTTAGTTGATTTTCATATCTAGTGGTTTGTTGAATTCCATTGATAGCATGTTGTTACTGTAAGTTTTATTAATTTTACTTATGTTTCATCCCATTTAAATCCTATAAGTGCAGAAAATAGAAATAAATTTCTAATTAAACTCAAGCAAGAACAGTCTCATTCATATTTAAGATGCATTATTTTCAAGTCCTTTTTATGGTTTTATTGTGAAATAACATAAGCTAGTTTCGTGTAGATTTTCTTCTCAAATGTAGAGTAGTTTTGTATTGTCATTTTATGTTTGATTAAAATGGCTTAGTTTATAGATGAGATGAGTTTGTTTTAGAAGTAGGGTAGTAGTATTTTTATTTCTAATATAAATTTGTTTGCAAGTTAATATTTGTTTCCAGTCGTTGTAGAAATAGAGCAGTTCGAGTTGTTGTTTCATGCCTAGTTTATAAGTCTGTTTATAAACTGTGAGTTCTGAATATTTTTTGTCTTGATTGATGGGTTGAAGATTTTGATCGGGTAGGATTAGAAGTTTGATAGGTATAACATTGGTCTTTCATAGCATTGCATGTTTTAATTATGGAACAATCAATAGAAATAGAATGACTCTGAGTGTGTTCTTTTGGTTTCTTATCAGTAGAGTTGGAATTGATAAATAGTATTTCATTTAGATTGATATCTTTTATAGCTCTGTTAATTTACAATTCTAGATAGTATAACTAGGTTTTCACTTTAGTAAATAGATGTCATTTGCTTAATGGACAAATAATAAATGTAGTAATAGTTCGCAATGTTTAAGTTCTCTTGCAATCGGTTCATTTTCATTTTTCACGTCATTCTTAAGATAGATTTACTCCCTTTATGCATTTTTGTAACATTTTCAAGTAGGATATAGATTTCAGAGTAGTATCCCATTTTTAGTTTAGAATCAATTTTATTTACATTTGATAGGTATGTGTGATTTAATTCCAAGTATAAGAATGCAATGTCGTTTTTAGGTCTCTTTGACAAGTTGTTTATGTTGGAATTTATTTGTTTGGTTTCGATATTAAGAATGCAGTGCCAATTGTAAGTATGTTTAATAAGTTGATTGATAGTTCAATATCCTTACTCAACTCCTTTCAGTTGATCTCTTGAATTATCGTGCTTATGATTTCTAAGTTTTAATTTTCAGTTGACCATCGACGGATAGATTAGGGATCTAACTTGTGAGATATGATCACCCAGTAATGCGTTTCTTTCGTAGGTGCTAAGTTGTGCCAATTTGTTTATTTTGATTTTTTCCAGCTTTAGGTTAGATTAGGCGAGAATAATCTAGACTTTAATTCTGCATATATAGTGTTTGCATCTCACAAGCTACCTTCCCGGGTTGACAATTTATGTTGGATATAATTAGCATATATTTTCACCAACAAAATTCTTTTAGGAGTGAGAGGCAAAGAGATTGGATTTTGAGAGTGAAAGGCTTGTAGAGTTTGAGAATGAAAGGATTATAAATACATTAATACAAATGTGTTTTTCCTCCCATAAATAATGTGTAATGTTATTCATGATGTTTATTGATTTTCTACTTTATCATTAGCATAGATTCATTAAATTATCTTGTTGCATTTATTCTTGTTTCTTGTCCTTTGTATCTTTTCCAGGTCTCTCGTTTTCACAATTGGATTGCAAAAGCATTGAGAAGGAACGGATCATCTTCAGGAAGAGGTATAAAAGCTTCACATTCAAGTAATTTGATAATCTAGGGAAAGGTTGCATTGTTGTACCATTTTGTTCTAGATATAAACCATTTAGACTAGGGAAACAGTTCTTGTCCGCACTAACCAAATTTTTTCGCTAAGATCGGGTTCAAATCTCCAGCCAAAATCAAAGAAGCATATAAAAGTAAACCCTCTTATGAAACAAGCTCCTAGAAGGACTTCATGTGGTGGTAAGGACCATAATCATTCAAAATTCTAATCTTCCTCTTAAATCCTTTCAAAAGACCTTAAGCCACGATACTTGCAACCATTGAGAAAGATTTCAAATTAGCTACTAACAGATTCCATGCCACAAGGATTCCACCAGATAAACCACAAGAGTCCAAAGCACACACATGCCAAGGAGGCTTCGACTTCAAGAAATAATTGCGCACATTTACGGATGAGGTCATATTATCCTACACAAGTATAATTTCTTGTCAAACAATCTCTTTAACATAGTATTTTTATGGCCACTAGGCTAGCCCTCTGACATTTAAAGACAAAATATTCATTGAATAACCCCTTATAGGAATGCATCATCTCTACAAACACTTTTCAAAAAAGAGAAGAAACCCTTGGATTTAAACATTTTGAACCTTCTTCACTAGAATCCACCGTGTTCGAAACAAAACCAAATTTCCTTTCTTTCCTTTTTTGGGTTTTCTTATAGATGCATTCCCATTAAAGATAGAGGAAATGGGGATTATATTCGGATTATCAACATCCATCGGGGAATAAGTAGGAAAAGGATTCAATATTTTTTCTAAAAAATTCTAACTAATCCCCGATTCTAAAATGGGAGAGTCAAATAAAGAAATCCCAAGAGAAACAACATTTTTACAAGATAAAGGTCTGAGGGTAAAAAACTAGGATCAAAGGAGCCTTCCAATAAAGGTTTTGAAGGCTTAAGAGAAACGTCAAAAGAGATATGACCAAAATTAGAAGGTTTCAAGCTAATGTGGTTAGAGAATGAAACTTCAGGGTTTATGAATCTTGAGTCAGGGCTTTCCAATACCTTAGTTTGGGAGTCCAAATTCAATTCCCCAACAACCAAGCTTTCCATTAAAGGAAATGAACCTGGATCTTCTAAAGAAACATTCCTTCCCAAAACTGACAGAGATTTTAAAATCTCATCAACGAAAAAAAATTAAGAGAACAAGAATATATTTTGCGAACTTACCCATAAAGTATGAAGTTGAGCCAAGGTCCAAAGGAATAGGAATGAAATCCCATAATCGATTTCATCCAAACCCTCCTCTACATGGACCTACTCTCCAACCGAATTCATAGAACCAAAAGACAAATTAGGACATTAAGCCCTCACATGGCCAATCTCACACCACTTATTACATTAGAAAGGAATTCTCCAGTAGTCCAATATCTAGAAAAAAAATCCACCATCCCAGATAATATCCAACTCCTTCGGTAGTCCACCTTCATGATCAATCTTGACTAACATCCAAGGCAATTTCCTATCAAAACCCAACAATCATTCCTCCTCTATCAGAATGAAAAGACGAATTGAATTTGTTGCCGCCATGAAACCCTTTAAACTCCAACAATGAAGAGGAAAACCCGACAGTAACACCCACAAATTCCTTCTTGACATTTTCTCCTTCCAGGGGTCAAAACTCGCATGCCATCAAGATAATACTAGAGATCCCATGTCTAAGACCCATGGCCTATCCTCAATCACACATCTATAATCCTTTGAGAAAAATCTAAATACAAACCAGCCATTAACTAGCATAAGAACTCTAGGCATATTTTCAATAAACGATTTCTATTTTACGCAGATCCATCTCAAAATCTCCTCTCTCGATAACCAATTGAACTCAAACCTTCCCACCATAGCACATTGAGCTAAATCCAACAAAAAATACATTGTTATATCCTTCCCCAACACATACATAGACCTTCCTTTCTTCGCTTTTTCAAAATGTATCTTTCTCTTCAACTTGGATGTTGTAAAACCCCCACTAGAACGACCAAAATGTTGCATATCCTAGGTAACCCCAATCTTCCCATCCTATTTCTGAAGTTCCTCAGACTAATAAACTTATATCGACTTCGCAAGCAAAGAAACCCCACTTCCTTCCTTGCTCAGAGATTCAATGAAGGGAGAAAATATAATGTTTTGGAAGGGGTTTATCTTAACGCTAGAACGCAAAAAGCCCCTGGACAGAAAACCAAAGGAAAATTTTTTCGATCTATCTTTTCCCTCCATGAGTGATGATGGCGATGTGACAGGAGTTACACCAGTTGATCCACTTGTCCTCAATGAAATTTGGCCCCTCTTGTCACACATGTGACTAAAGATTAAATACCCACTGTGCTAACATGTACTAAAGGCCAAAAAACAAGTATTAAAAAAAAACCCATTTTTTAGAATCTTCTTGGTACTACGTCCACCATAAGGATAGACTAGACTCCAAACACATCATCTTTATCCCTCGACCAAGTTAGTTAGAGTTTTTAGAGAAAAAGATTAAGGTTTTTAAAGCCATCGTCACACGATCAACATGGCTGATAAAAGATGCAACTGCTCTGGCTCACTCTCCCCTCACCCTAGCCCAAAAATCCATTCATATATATATGACATTATGTGTCAACTTTTGAACATTTTTATTTTAAATGGTTTAACAACTTTTACCATTATTAAAACAAATTCTACAAACCAAATGCAATTATGTCCCGTTACAAGGTTTCAACTAATCAAAAATTAATTTCGATAATTTAAAAGATCTAAAATTAAATTATGTTTTCATAAAAACCCTCAAATTAATATATATTTGGCAAAACATTAAATAAATTTCACAAAACGAACAAGTGAAAATTAAATTATGTTTTCATAAAAAACCTCAAATTAATATATATTTGGCAAAACATTAAGTAAACTTCACAAAACGAACAAGTGATAGTAATTTTACATCCTATCGATTACATATGTACATGCCTTGCATGCACTAATATGCCTAAGCCAACCATGTTTCATTACTATATTTCATTATTTGATGTCGGGGGAGATGGTAAATTATACATTTAGCCATACTCAATGATGGGGGTCATGAAAATAAGTGAAGTGTTTCAATGACTTCACCGCTTACTAATACTTTCTAGTTTTCATTAGGCTCTCCAAGATGGGATTAGTGAGCCTACGCAGGTGACCAATTAAAACTGAATAAACAAACTAACGCAATAAATTTGAGCATTTACATTCATGATTTCCTCATTGTTTCGACTATTTAATTTGATTGGATTGTTGGGTCAAAGTGTAAGTACACCCGGGGAAACAAGGAAAAAGTAGATCCTGTGGATAAAAGAAAAATGTTTTATTATTTTTTCTTTAGAGAAATTGAAATCAATTTATCCATTCAGCTAAGGAAAGCTAAATCCAAATAAAATGGATGTATGCATTCAGTTAAGGTAAAGCTAAATCCAAATAAAGTCATTTAAGAGAGAATTTTGTTGCAGTTGGGTTAGTCTCTCTTCCCACCTTTCATGTCCTTGCTATTTAATCAAAAGAAAGCAACAACACCAAAGTGTTTAGGGGATTGGAAATCTATTCTTCATCAAATATATAGAGTAAGTGGGGGGGCTGTCAAATGGATGTAGTTTGTGTGGTTGGGAGGAATGAATGTTACCCTCCCCACCCAGGTTCTACTCTTGTAAGTGACATGTTGCTCTTGTGGGGCCCTTTGTAATAAATGTTGTGATTGATGAGCTGACTATACCTTGATTCAGTTTGAATATCAGGTATTGGAATTCACATTTTAAAAAGAGTAAGTGGGGGAATTCATTAAGCATGAGTATGCCAAAGCCAAAAGGATATAGCTATATTAAATTTTATAAAATATGTGATATGTTAATAAATCGTGATGATAACGCCAATGAATTTGGGTGTATCGAAACTTAAAAAGATAAAAATTTGTTTAGTTTTTTTTAATTTAAAAAAAATATGTAAAAACAAATTATATTAATTAAATATAGAATTTATTAAAATTCTACATTCATCACCCAAACTATATATTTATAGATTTTCTAACATCATTTTAACATCACTCACACACACACACACACACACACACACACACACATATATATATTTATTTATTGTATATTTACATTTTTCTTACAATATTTAATATATTTACATTTATATTTACATTTTTCTTACTAGCATATTTAATATATTTACATTTTTCTTACTAGGTTGAATATTTAAAGAGAAATCAAGTTCACGTTTGTGTTATCTAAATGAAGTAGAATAGTATAAGAAAGTGAGCTTTTGCGAACTAAGATGCGCTGGAATGATACTCCAGTACTGGAAAATATTGTAAACTAGCTTGGAAGAAAGGTTGCCATACCCTACCTTCCATTTTTTTTCATATGGAACTTATGGAAAACCAGGAACTGCTACATTTTTTTAAGGAAATTACCAGATTCTTCTCATCTTAGTCACCTCATCATGCAAAATGTATCGGCCTACAAGGTGCTTCGGATGAAGGGAAAAAAAGTTAGGAACATTGGCAACCCACCTGTCATCTCCTACCCCTCTGGTTTTTTTTATGGGGCTGCTGCGGACTCTATTGGAGGAGTTGGTGTCTTTTTATTAATAAGTCAATCTCATAATTTCCATATCTGGGTTGTGGTAAAAGTACAAATACTCGAGCAAAACTTTTGGCTCTGTGGGCCCTTTTATTCTTCTCCAAAGAAATTGGGCTTCCTGGTTTACATATATTTGGAGATTCTTCCGTGGTTATAAATTGGGCAAAAGAAATATATGCTCTCACTATTCTAGACTTAGAGGCTTGGTATATCAACATAAAAAAACTCTTTGCCTCCTTTTCTTTCATTGATTACAAACATGTCTATAGGGAATATAATGAGAAGGAATACATCTTATCCAAGGAAGGGCTCATTATGGCCTCAGGCCTACTATCCTTTACAGAATTTAGTGAAGGTATAGTCATTGGGGAAGCTATTATACAACTATTTTATAAGAGCTCTGCTCTATCTGACCTACTCTTTCCTCTTAAGTATGGCACATGATTGCTTTTGATATTTTTTGCTTGTTGAACATCACCTCTGTGTGATTGATAAAAGACTCTTCCCAAAGCCCTTCCTTGGATAATATATTTGGGTTCTCTGTATCTTCTCTAGTGACTTTGTTTTGGATAGATAATCTTTTATATTTATGTTGTGATGAGTGGATATTTATTATCCATGTATGTTCGGTCTTCTTGACTCAGATATTGGGCTTTTGACTGCATTGACTGATAGTCCTTGCTGATGTAACTTGTTGCCTTTGATTCATTTTTGAATATCAAGGAACTCCTATTTTTTCGTCTGGGAAAAAGAAAGTAAGTTTTAACATAAATGAATGGCATACATTTTGATGCATAAATTTTCTCCTATTATTTTAATGTGAAACGTTTAGTGTGTATATCATATATTTATACTTACAAATGTATGTATATAATTATTTTTTTTTTATTTTGGAATTTTTTTCTAATAAAAATGTTGATATATTTGTTCTTATGTCCATGAAATCTTGGAGTCATTTTGGACATTATAATCTACTAGCACGAAATTCAAAAAAAGATTGAAGTGCAATATTTGCTAAAGTATTTTTTACAAAATTTCTTTGTAAATTGGAGTGGGGGTTTTTGGCGGACACTTGTTCCCAGTTACGTCAGCAAAGGTGTTTTCATAGGAGGCGTGTGTGCAATGTTTTGCAAAGTTTTGATTTATAAGATATCCTCGTAATCTAGAGCAAGTGGTATTGGTGGACACTTATCCTTTGTCACGTCAACAGGGTTATGTTATCATGACAGGTGTTTTATTATGGCCATTATTCTTGTGTTTTTGTTTAATGTTGCATTTCATTTTTCCTAGGTGATTGAAGGTCCAAATGAGAGAGAATGTGTTTTGATTGCTCCAAAATAAGAATAGCGTGATCAGCTCTAGGATGGGGTTTAATGCTTGGTGGATAGCCTTGTTTGCAATGCATGGATTTCTAGAACTTGTGAAGTCGGGCGAGATGCGGGCATGTGCCTTGGTAATTGTATTGTCCATGTACTACAAAGAAGACGGTTTACCTATACCGACTGGGAGCTACAAGAGGAGTTTTTTGGTGGAATGTAGTCATCGACGATTGGGTGGAGTTATTGATCCGGGGATGGTTGGTAATGCAAATTCATGTGGAATGTGCTAGTGGGTTTGCTATTTGAAGGGGCTTGGCCATTTTTTTGTGTTCTTCTCTGATGGTCTTGATTTATGTTCTCTGTTGTGGGTGTTGGTGTGCTCTCTTGTAGCAGCGACGAGGGTGTTCTTAGCGGTCTGCAGGCCAGAGTTGGTGTTGGGAATATTGTTGGCGGCGAGCATTATTGCAACAACAACAAGGGTGAGGGAATTTTTCAGGTTTGTACAACATTTCTACTTTGTTTGAACCTTTTATGGTGATGTTTTTGTGTGGTTATGGTTTTGTCATGGCATGGAATGCTTGGGCTTGAACCCTTGGTTGTCGACTGTGCAACGCTTGGATTTAAACCTTGTTTTTCGTGTTTGGTTCTAGTTTTATAGTCTCTTTGAAACAAGATCTAGATGGTTGGATAAAAAACAGAGTTCCTTGATTGCCTATTAGGAAAAACAAATGTGTTTACAATGGAAATAAAAAATTTCTATGTCTTTAGTGTGGGGGGGCATAGGGTGTGTCTTGATTTTTCATATTGTCTTAAACTAGCAATTTGGATCTTTTTCTATCTTTCTCGCTCATTACATTGATAGTCTTCTAAAAATATCCTGACTTCCTTGTGTGTTCTCCAACGGTAGGGATTTGTGACCTAGGAAGTGCTACTGAGAGTATGAACCTGAGATCCTGTTGAGGCCTGGAAAATCGCAGGCGGCAACATTAAGGGATTCTCCCCAATCAGCATTCCCAACTAGCCCGCTGACTGTTTGGTATAGGGAATCCGTCCGGTTTGCGGTCCGACTACCGTGAGTCAAGTAACAAAACAAATCTTTACCGGTTGCGGCCCAGCCCACCGAGTTTTTGTATTTTAACTTAAGAGATGAAATGCACATGCCTAACTAAGTGCAAGGTGATTAGACTGCGAGGGGCGGTCACGATGTGATGCGCAGGTTCTTACCTCTCGTCTTGGACCCGCAGGCAACCAAATCATATACAATGAGAAAGAAACTAATTGTCTAATCTAACACTAGGGAGCGAGCCATCAATTTTAAGTGAGTAATTCAATTTTTTGCACATGCAGTATGAAGGATTACAGTTAGCTGATACTCCTTTCAGACACATGAATAATCACAAATATTTAACAACCAGGTAGCCAATTGCTGTATGAATACCATTATTACTCACATGGAAAGATCATGAAAATACCGAAGAACATTCAATAAGAACATAGGTTCAGGAAATTAAACATTCTCATAGTAAATGAAATGCAGCTGAAAACGAAATAGTTCCTCTCCAACATCATTCATCGAAATGCATTGATACATTCCATTTCACTTTCTCCAACCAGGTAGAATTGCAGTTCCTTTTGAAAAACGAAGTAGTTCCTCTTACAAGCAAACATTTACAATTTTTTCCAGGGAAAAAGCCCTCTTTCAGTCAGGCTTCCCGTTATTTAAACCACAACTGCTATCTCCTGAGCTCCCTCAGCGTGTGATCTTTCAGAACCCTTCACGATTCAGTTTCCTCTCTGGTCGTTACGTTTTCCCCCATCATTTCCACAGGCGTTTATCTTCTGACAGTAACTGCTGAAAATGCCTCATCGGTGCCTCTGTCATTCATTTATGTTGTCCTTTTCTTTGCGATATGTTGCTTCAGGGATCTATGGGAATCTCTCTGCATACAACTTTGGTGCATTATCCACTAAATTGAGATGTTAGGCATCTAAAATTTCTAACCATACTGATAAATCCACAAGGGGCTGGCCTGGTTCATCCGGGCGAGAACTCGCGGAAAAAATACATCGGCGGTTGGGCGATACTTGGATCGGGCGGGAACAGACTTCTGCATCGGATGGGGAAAGGCTTCAGGAGCCGCAACGGCGGAGGAGCATAAGAACCAGGTAAGTGACAACACGGGCGATAAAGGAAACCAGACGCCGGAGAGGAGGGTATCGGAGGCTAGATTGCTCTACTACCCGCAACGGCGGATGATGCAAAGGCTGAGCGATGCGGGCGGGGAAAAAGAGAAATGAGTCGGACGTCGGGTGAAACTCTAATTGGGAACTGACTTTATCCTCCCGGCTGCAACGGCGGGCAATTAGAAACCTAGGAGCAAGCGATCGAAACAAACGAATCGGGCGTCGGGTGAAACTCCAATCGAGCGTAAAGTTTGATCAAGGAGCCGCAACGACGGGTGAGTTGAGGCTCAGCATCTTCCGAAAGAGGTCCGATCCAAAGCGCAAACCAACAGCGTTAAGGATCAATTGCAGCCAAAAAAACATTTTTCTTTGAAGGCAACATTTTCATGTTCTATGGGTATTAAACAGACCACACGACCCAAACTACACTGAACGAGGCAAACAAAATAGTGGGCATTCAACTTCAAGATGAACAGATATGCTCAAGGGGACGAGCCTTTAACAATCAGTCCAAACAAAATGATGAGGAGGGGTCCCAGAGTTTAAGTAAAAATAAAATCGGGGAAGAAAAGTTGTGGCAGCAATAACTGGCGATTTCCTGGTGAACCTAGATCTCTGGGTGATTTCTTTCTTGAATGGTAGACTGTTCCATAACAAATGTATCCATTGAACTCTTCCAGCTATACAGATTTCTCAATAACAGAAGTGTGTACCTTAATCATTGATATCAGTCTAGTTCGGACGATGAAAGTCAAGATTTTAGAGTCCGGATAACTCTGCTGAGGCCAAAATATGAGTTCATTATTAATTTTGCTTTCAGGTAGCCGGCGACATTGAACACCACAGGATTGTAGCAGGTGATGAACAGAAACGTTCATTTGTTCCTCACTCCCATGCCATTTTAGCAACTTTTATGCTTTTGGGTTTTGTCCCCCTTTAATGCGAGTCTTCATGCATGCCTTTCTTACTGAATTTTAATTCAGGATCCTCTATCCCATAGTGCCCTTTTGTGTGAGCGATGTGCTTAAAGTTTCAGCTCACGGACGGAGAGGATCATCGGCAAATTAGTACTTTATGATCTAGATTTAGCTTTGAAGCATGCTGTCTGCATAGGAATTCTGACTCTTATCTGCCTTCTGGCATTCATTTCCTGGCATGGGATCATTTATATTTAACACTCTGTTCATCTTGCTCTTCTTCGTGGGTCCCCTGTCATCGCCCGTCAGACTTTTAAGTGTAAAGTGTATGGAGCCTCAGCATAGTATTCTAGAATTTTGAATCTGATTGACGCTACAGGGGTTTAAACAGGACCTCAATGCACACAAATATTTCGAGAAACTATTTGGTGGAAGGAATTCACATGGAAACCCATAGTCTAACTATTCAACAAATGTCTACTATTTCCAGAAATTTGGAGTTCCCCACATAACCACGAGTTAACCACCTTTATTGAAAACAAAGACTCAAATTAAAACAAATGAAATCATAACTCAACACAACTTATTTATGTACAAGTCAGAAAGCTCAAAACAACTTAAGAAAAATAAGGTTTGAGAACCAGACCATTAACTGGCAGGTTCTCCTCCCATCCCTGTAAATCCTGTAACATATAAGTAGCAGGGCCAAGTTTAGCGGTGATTTGAAATGGACCTACCCATAAATGTTGGAACTTAGTGTGCTTCCCTTTCTCATCATGGGGATGATCCCTTTTGAGAACAAGGTCTCTCACTTCCAGGTCCCTTTTTCCAGCTTTATGTTTGTCAAACCATCTCTTCACTACCTCCTGCTGCTATTGGAAATGCTTTCTAGCCTTGGATCGGGCCTCCTCTGCCTTCAGAAGATTGTATATTCTTATTTGGAGAACCTCATCATCTGACCCCCTAGATTCCTGAGCTAGTATGGAAGATGGGAGCATGATGTTGGGGGGCAAGATAGCTTCCTTACCGTATGCAAGGGTGAAGGGTGACACTCCTATTGCAAATTTGGGGGTGAATCTGTCAGCCCACAGGGCATTGGGTAAGGCTGAGTGCCAACTTCGCTGGTTTTCTATGACGGTCTTTTTCAGGATTCTAATGAGGTTTTTATTTGAGGATTCAGCCAGGCCATTCCCTTGCGGATAATAGTTAGCAGAATAGTGTAATTTTATACCTTTCTCATGAACAAATGTAGTAATCTTAATGGAAGAAAAGTACTTAGCATTATCAAAAAATAATGAACTTGGAACCCCAAACCTGGTCATGATATGATCTTGTAGAAAACTGATGACTTCGTCTTCGTTTATCTTGCGCAAGGGGATAGCTTCGACCCAGCGAGTGAAATAATTAGTTGCAGTAAGAATATACCTGTGTAGCAGGGAGGAATTCGGCTTTATTTCTCCAATGATGTCTATTCCCCATTGCTCGAAAGGCTCCGTAATCATTACAGGCTTTAGAGGTGCTGCTGCTCTAGGTTGTCTTCCACCACATCTTTGGCAAGTATCACATTTTCTGACGTGCGCATGTGCATCCCGGAAGAGCGTTGGCCAATAGTAACCGGCCCTAAGGATTTTGTGGGCTGTAGTGTCTCCTGAATAATGTCCGTCGGCCGGACCATCGTGTAATTCAGACATTACTTTCTCAGCGTCTTCTCTTTCCAAGCATCTTAGAAGGACTCCATCATAGTTTCTTCGGAATAATATGCCTTCTACGAGTTGGTAGGTAGCTGACTTTAGACGCAAAGCTCTTCTTTGTTTGGAACTCCAATGTTCAGGCAACACCCCTGACTACAGGTAATGTACAAGGTCTCTATACCAAGATTCAGGAGCTGTAAATAAAGGACAAACATCCATTACATGCAACTCAGCTTCATCATCCCATGCTTGTTCTTCATCATTACTGCTTCTAGTCATCAGCTTGCATAACCCCTGACCTTTCACTATAGTGGCTGGTTTGAATTCCAAGTCGTATTCTTGAAGGGCTGTCACCCAGTTGCCCCTTCTTTCTCCCAATTCCTTTTGAATGAGAAGGGATCTTACGGCTGGGTAAGGGACTATTACCTTGGTTCGATTTTTTAGTATATAAGGCCTGAATTGCTTGACTGCCTTAAATACTGCGTATGCCTGTTTGTCAATGGCTGGGTAGTTTAATTCAGCTCCTTGCAGCCCAGTACTCATAAAAGAAATTGGGCATTCATCACCCCCGTCTTCCTTTTGTGTAAGTACGGCTGCCAATGAATCATCGGACGCAAATGTATATTTAATAAAATCCTTGTCAAAATCTGGACTTTTCAGAGAGGGCGCATGTGCAACAGCAGTCTTGATTTTACTGAAAGCATTCTTTTCTGTTTTAGTCCACTTAAATTGTGTATTTTGCTTAACCATCTGCTGTAATGGTTTAACAGTCTGGGCAAAATCAGGCACAAACCTACGCACAAAATTTATCGTTCCCATGAAGGATTGCATCCCTTTTTTGTTATGAGGTATAGGGATTTGCTCAATAGCTTTAATTCTTTCTGGATCTATGGATATACCCCTCTTCGAAACTATATGCCCCAGTAATTTGCCTTCGGTAACCGCGAACACGCACTGCTTAGGATTGAGAGAAATACCATATTTTCTGCAGCGTTCAAATATTTGCTTTAAGTGGAACGCGTGCTCCCCTCTTTTCTTCGAAAAAATCGTGATGTCGTCCAGGTAGACCACCACACTTCGCCCAATCAGTCCGCGAAAAGCTATGTCCATCGCTCTCTGAAATGTTGCGCCAGCATTAATCAGTCCAAAGGGCATTCTTCTATATGCGAAAGTTCCCCATTTAGTTCTGAATGTCGTCTTCAATCGATCTTCTTCGGATACCAATACTTGGTTGTAGCCAGAGAAACCGTCTAACAATGAAAACATTTCAGAACCAGAAACCATCTGAAGCAATTGCTCCATGGGAGGTACCGGGTAGTTGTCTTTATCCAAGGCACGGTTTAAGTTTCTGAAGTGCACGCACAGTCTGATTTCTCCCGACTTTTTCCTGACAGGCACCAAGTTTGACACCCATTCAGAATGCCTGACTTTAAAGATGATCCTAGCATCCAGCAATTTCTTCACCTCACTTTGAATCAGCGGCTCCAGCTTGGGGTGCATTTTTCTTAAGGGCTGTTGATATGGATTAACGCTAGCTTTAATAGGAATGATATGCTTAATAATACCAGCGTCGTAAGTTTTCAAATCTGCATACGTCTAGGCGAAGACATCCTTGTACTGCTTAAACAGACTGAGAAACTTGTCCCTTTCCGCGGGTGAACAACTTTTGTCGAGGTTCACGAACTTGGGATCCGTTTCAGTCCCTAAGTTAATTAGCTCGAACTGTAGAGTTGAGCTGTGTGTCTTCACATTAGCGGGTCTTCTAAATTTCTCATTCAAGTCAAACATTTTTTCCAACGTCCTGACTCCTTTGGGAATGAAATTGTTATATTTCATTTCAGCCTGATGTTCCTCATCGTCTATGATAGCCCCTTTAAAGACTTCATCGTTTGTCAAGCATTCAATTATCTGCTGATCATCGTCAAATACTCGCAGGTTGGTGATCATGTCCGGTACTGAAGGCCTGAAAAGTAATTCAATAGAGCATTTGTTATTAGTGGGAACCAGCCTGGCAGCCGATGTAGCTAAAAGATCAGCAGCTGCGTTTTTTATCCTTGGGATTGAAATAATGTTAAATGCATGAAATTGTCTAAGCAAATCCCATACCTCGTTTTGGTGAGCTTTCAAGTGAGAGGAGACACAATGTATTTGATTCCTTATTTGTTTCACAACTATTTCTGAGTCCCCAAAAACTTTTAAATTACTAACCTCTAGCTCGATCGCTTTCTTGAGTCCCTGCACTAATGCTTCATATTCGGCTGTATTGTTAGTACACTCAAAATCTAATCTACAAGAAAGGAAGTGTTTATTTTTTTGTGGATCAATAAGGACGCAGCCGGCCCCTGACCCTTCTAACGTCTTTGAGCCATCAAAATATAGAGTCTAGAAAGCATTATCTACTGAAAATGAATTTACTCCTACAGCTAAATCTACTATTTTACAGTCAAGCTCATCAGCCTGAGAAAAACGAAGGAGATCAGGCTGAGTGTCAGATTTGCTGCTAGCTTCTTCCGCTTGATAATTCCCTGGTTCAAGTTCAAGAAAGTAGTTTCCCAATACAGATTCAACTGGTACATTCTTCTCATCCAATTGAGTGACGTTATACTTCATGTAAGGTTCTCTCAAAACTTTGATTTGATTGGGACTTCCTTTGTATGGTAACCAAATATGTGACCAATCTGAAGCGAAATGCCCATTCAATTTAGCTGACCAATCCCTACTCAAGACCAGGCCGTAAGCATCTGGTATGTCAGCCACTACGATGTTAATAACTTGGCATACTCTACTATCAGATGCCAGGCGAATTAGGACGTCCTCCATTTCACCAATCACCTTAACGTCCGTCCTATCCAATTGCACCACCCTTCACGTGGATGGCTTAGGCTGCCCATTTATTTTCTTGCATACCGATATGGGCATGACATTAATTGACGCCCCTGAGTCTACTAGACAATTGTGCACGTTATGATTGAAAACTTCAAATGTCAGGAGGAAAGGTGGATGTTTAGTTTTAGACATACCTCCGGTGCTAGCTTCTCAAATTTCTTCTTCATCCCGGGGCTTATTTTCAGTGGGCAGTTTCTCTTCAGACGTTTCAAGTGCTTTCAGCAGTTTTTCTTTCTATTGAGGTACTTTGCACATTTCGAAAAATGGGACGTTTGCTTTTACCTTCTTCAAATCTTCAACAATGTTATATTCAATTTGTGATCTAGTGGGCTGAGATTTACCAGCACTTACATTCTCTTGATTTGAATCAGGCGATGTTCTGTTCTGTCTAGGGTCTGGGATGGTAATAGTGAATTCTGGTATCTGATCAGCCAAGGCCTTGTCTTGAAACTTTTTCCTGACATTCCTTTGCAGCCTCCTGATCTTTGGGAGTAAAAGACTATCATCACTAACCGTCCCTTTACTTCTAGTTGTCACGTTAGCCTCTCTGACCCCTTTGCGTCCTTGAGTATTTTCCTCTTCAGCGTCGAGCACGGAAATAGAACTCCATAATGCCATAGTCTCTTCCTCCTGTTCTTTTGTAGAAGTGGAAGCAACACTTTCTTTCCTCTCCTCATCATCTTCTTCTGTCAGTCTGGAATCCAACATTTGATTCATGACCAATGTCATGGAATTTATCCATTGCGGACAGTTCTTTTCGGAGTGAGGCTGCTGATGAAAAGTACAGAAGTTTTCCATACCTATGTCTGTCAAATTCATGGATGCATTCCTTTGAGGAGGAGGTTGGGCCTGATTGCTGTCTTCTCTTTTCTTATAGTATGGCCTGTAAAACTTTTGTGCTTCTTTTTCTTTCTCTAAATCTATGATTTTGTTAGAGAGCTTTTGCACCATTTTGGCCATACCTTCATAGTCTGGTGCTTTCTCCTCTTTGAGCTTAGTAAACAGTAAGGTTTTCCTTTTCTCCCCTGACTGTTAAGGATAGTCTTCGACGCTCTCCCTTTCAGCCTCCACCACTTCTGCCTCTTCATAAGTCTACGTTAAAGTAGGCTTGGCCCTACCTTTTGCAAACATGGCTAAATCAAGACCCAAAGCTGAAGTATAGTATTCAATCAGTACTTTGTCTGAAGGCTTATCTATTTCAGAGAAATTTTTTAGATATGCTGCAAACCTTTGTGTAAAGCTGTGCACCTTTTCTTTTTTCTCTTTCTTCAATGCACACAGTCCTTTCATGAGGGCAGCGTGAGTCTTTTGGATGGCATACTTACTTCTGAATATTCTCTCGAAAGTATCCCAGTCTGGGATTGAATTGGCGGGCAATCCAAAATACCATGAGGCCGCAGCTCCTTTGAGGGTATGCGGGAATAGTCTACAAACCACATCTTCGTGCTCCCCTGCCCTCAGTCCTTCTAATGCCAAGTAGAAACTCTGTAGATGATCATCCACCAGGATTTTTTTGTTTGGGTCAAATTTGGGTAGTAGCTTCTCAAAAGCTTGGGGTAGGTCGTGCAAAGGTGGGGTCAGATTCAAAGGCGATCTGGCTTTCCATGCGGGTGGTGGAGGATTTGGTGGGGGTTGATTGGCGTTAACACCGGCCATGAGTCTGGGTGGAGAGTGAGGGGGTGAAACAACAGGGGTGTGAACAGGAGAGCTGTAAGGAGTGTCTGGGCCTATTTGGTTCAAAGGCAATTCGACCTCCTGTAAGGCAGTTCCCACAAGCTCTTCCCAATCTCCAACCAACACTGAATCTTCAATTAGAGGACGGTATTTCTTCTTGTACTCTCTTCTAGGCAATTCGGGAATAATTGGCAACCCTCCAATCTTCTTTACATAAGCACGGGTATGTCTTCTTAGATCATTTACAATCTCGTTACGAACAGAATATAGATGTTCTCTGTTTTCTTCTTCTGGAAATGGATTACGCGGTCCACTACTTTCAGAACTGTAACCAGCGGAATGTTCTCTGTAAAACGGGTTTCCTCGGCCAGCCATGCACTGGCGGCCCTCCTTCTAGCGCCAAAACTGTTGAGGCCTGGAAAATCGCAGGCGGCAACATTAAGGGATTCTCCCCAATCAGCGTTCCCAACTAGCCCACTGGCTGTTTGGTATAGGGAATCCGTCCGGTTTGCGGTCCGGCTACCTTGAGTCAAGTAACAAAACAAAGCTTTACCGGTTGCGGCTCGGCCCACCGAGTTTTTTTATTTTAACTTAAGAGATGAAATGCACGTGCCTAACTAAGTGCAAGGTGATTAGACTGCGAGGGGCGGTCACGATGTGATGCGCAGGTTCTTACCTCTC
>LPNX010238783.1:87525-117035 GCA_001517045.1 Pseudotsuga menziesii | reverse complement strand
GGAAGCAAAATAAAAAACAAAACTTGAAGAAAACCAAGAAGTAAAAGTGGAAGCAAAACTCGAATCCAAATCAAAATCCAGGCTTGAAGCAAAAAAAAAAAAAGAAGTAAAACTGGAAGCAAAACCAAAAGCAAAGCCATAAGCAAAAATGGAAGCAACAAGGGATGTCATAATGGAAGCAAAACTTGACATCATTTAGGAAGCCAAAAAGGAAGCTATTTTTGATGCATTACCATAAGCAAAACAAGAAGCACAACTAGAAGCAATACTAGAAGCAAAACAAGAAGCAATAATAGGAGCAATACTAAAAGAAAAACAAGAAGCACGACTAGGAGAAAAACTAGAAGCAGAAATGGAAGAAAATAGTATAAGCCATATTAGGTGTTATTGTCAGTATCATTTTAGGCGGTAAAGTAGGAGCTAATCTAGGCTCAAAATGTGGCGTTTTTTTACACACTACATTTTGGGTGCTATATCCGTCATTTTACTGGGTGCTACATCTAGTGCTATTTATGACACTATTTACAATGCCTAAGTGAACATGCACTATGGTGCCAAGTTTTGCACTGGAAAATGTGTCCAATTCGTGAACTAAAATACACTAAATTCTAGCACTATTTTAGGTGCTAATTGCATGTTTTGTTGTAGTGATACAAAAGTAAATCCATCATAAGCACCATTTTCAGTTAACAATCTAAATAAATTCCCACATTGTGTTGTGTATATATTTTGAAGTTATATAATAAAAAAATGATCGACATTATAGAAAATAAATATGGTAATACATTGAATGCAAAGTCCTTCAAAAGTGAGGTATTAAGTTGGTTAATATCAAAGCTTCACCTTCAATATATGGAAAGTCAACTCATGTTCACTTACCTCTTGGGGAAATATTTTGACGAGCTTAGCTTCAATACATGCTTATAAAAAGAATTTTATTCTCATTTATAAATAACTAAATATTAAAACATATTTTTATAATGTTATATTACATTTATTCAAAGATAATTATCTAATAAACCTTATTACACCGAAGGTGTTATTAAGGGGACGATCCTCCTTCAGCTTTCGTCGTCTGTTGACGACCTATGAGGAGCCGCCCCCTGTCCACCACTTAAATGCTAATGAAGATTCAATTGTAAGTTCGATTATCTTACAATAAATCCTTTATAAATATGGTCAGACAAGTATCCAGGGCACGTTTACGTTCCCTTTTCAACGACCTTTCCAATGTTTAATCTTCCAGCTGTTGTTTTTCTTATATTTTGACAACCAAAGTATTCAAACAAACACAAAATAGCTTCTGGCAAATATCTTTTGTCTCTACAATTTGGAAATTATTGGGTTATGTTCGAGTTGCTTTCTAATATAGGGATTTTATAATAAAAAACCTGAAAGAAGAAATTCATAACATTTGGAAGTACCAGGGCTAAGCGTCTGTGATTCAATGTCAGTTTGATTACAAAGTTTAGAATGTGTTGGTTTAATGTTAACCGGCTCAAAAAATCATGAAATTGTACCCATGTAGTCTATTTTCCTAATGGGTAGGCTATTCCATCATTTTGTAGAGCTTAGCACACCATGAATAGGATTTCTCTGAGGTGATTTGCAGTTTTCTCTTCAATTTTGTGTAGTTACATCAATTCACTTGGAATGTGGGTTTATTATCCTTCATTCTCCACGAACATAGTAACTAATTACATCTATGTATTTTCAATAGATTTATAGGTTTGAAGTAGATCCGTTAAATAAATTTGCCATGAGTTTTCCTCCCGAACAATCTCATTATCCCAGCTCTCCTAATATTTGTTTCCATTATCCTAACTCTCTATTTGCAGGTTTACACTCACGCTTCTGTAACTGGTCTAGTTGTTGGTTCCATTATCAAAATCGGGATTTCAAAAAATCCCTCCATTGTAAAGCGACGTCGCGGGATAGGGTTCACACTGCAAAAAAAAATAAAATTAGCCATGCACTTGTCCAATCTACAGGCTAAAATAAAAGAATTGAGAAAACTCAGATTAGAGGAACCCTAAGACTCGAATCTGCACAACCACATACAAAAATACCAATATAATTCTCTCATTAGAATTATCCAGGCATTAGAGACCTCCCAACTATAAATTCATGTGGGAAAACTAAATGTTAAAGGGAAAAAGAAAGATACAAGGAGATTCAAAACTTGGACTCATGGATTTACCAGCTCATCCAAAACCCTACGAGGCTAAGGGACTGCCTTTCGATCATGTTTCCAACAACTCATTCCAGATAAATTGTATGGTATTAAACAATTTATGTAGTGAAGAGTTCTGAAAGCTCGCTTTTTAATTATGGGTTTCAAAATATTTTATATTTGGATTTATTTGGGAGAACGACACCTGTCACTCTCGAATGGTTTAGCTATCACAATAGATTTTGGTTTGAGTTGGGTCATCAAGTGAGTGGTGAGCATGTATACATAATTCTCCTTCAAGTGAACATGCTCCATCCTTTCAAGCAAGTATCTTTCTTATAGTGCCCCCTAAGATTTCCTCGCAAAAAGCTAAGTTATAATGAGCATAGCAACATATACATTTTCTTATTAAGCTTATGAGGCCAAGAACCTTTATTCCTTCAAGGTAAGAACTAATTGGGTGAGTAAGAACTAATCGGGTGAGACGGTTTCTTTGGGTAAAATGGGTAGGAGGTTCGATAAGTAAGGAAGGGTCTGGTTTGAAGATCTTGCCTTTTTCATGATATTGACAGGTTTCAAAGAGTCATCCTTCCTTATTCATTATTATTAGTCATCCTTCCTTATAAAAACCATTATAATTAGTCCTCCTCCTAAGATTGTTTCGACTAAGATTTGTTGCAATAGATTTTGGTTTGCCAAACATAATGGAAGATTAAAACAAAACATATAGTTTAAATGGCATAGCATAAACTTGAAAGAAACGACCACTTAAAGAACTATGGTACCACCCAATAAAGCCCTTGGCTAACTCTTTCAAGGGATGATCCTTCATCTATCAACACAACTCATAAGGATCCTTTTGGAAGGGTGGGTCTTCGATTAACTTGGCCAATAAGGTCTTATTCAACATTTAAGATTTTGTGTAAAAAAAACTCATTTTAAGCTATGGTCTAAAAAGGATTTATTTGGTCTAGTGGTGAGATATGGTCTATTGAAGGCTTTCTTTGGTTCAATAGTGATAATGAAAGGGTTGAGAGTTTGACAAAGCATAATTGATTGATCGAATTGATGAGAGAGATTCATTAAGAATTTGTTTAAGCACTCACTTGTGGATTTGGTTGTTGTATTTGATATGCATGTTAGTATAAAGGTATTGATGCTCGATGCAAATTATAGTGGTGAATATTTGGCACAAATTAAACTTGGGAAGTAATGTTGTGGTATAAACACACTAGTATTCTTTGTCACACACTTGTGGTGTTGTGACCTAGTTACATAGGCATAAATTTCAATCATATGATATGCATTACACAACATAGTGCAGTGACTCTTGTTGTAGACATAACATATTGATTTAGTTGAGGAGCTCAACAATTTGCATGGAAGGCCAATAATTAAGACAAATAATCTTCCTTGTTTGTCTCTTCCAATTTGGAAATTTTTGTACCTTGTTCATTATACACAATATTGAATAGACTAGAAGACTTTGAAATGTTTGTGTCCTGATGATAAATGACATCTCATGAGATTGTGAATACTTGAATAGTTGGTTACTTGGATATTTTTCTCAACTTCAAGTTGTCCATACCTTGTAACACATTGTCACAAACTTAATGGGAATTTGGAGTTGCTTAGTTGTTAATATAAACATGATAATGTATGTGTCAATGAATATACTACATTCTAATGTTTGTGCGAATGAATATATCATCTTTTTTATCCGTTCACTAATTAATTTGAACAAGATAGTGAATAAGAAATATATTTATGGGTGTATGTCATGATCCCTACTCATTGGTTGGCTCAACAAGAACAAATATTTGTGTCTTAGGAAAGTGCAATGGGGAGCTTTCCATATTAGTTGATTACATCTATGAAGTAGATATCAACATAGTTCCACTAAATGTGTGTGGGGTTATTTTCACTTATCTATACATGTGTTAGTGGGATGCAAAAATCCCCTAGGGTTAGCTCAAGTGGTTTGACTTGCCATGCTGAAGTCATATTAGCCACAAAGGTCACAAAGTCAAATCCACCTTAGTCCCTCAAGTTTAGGCATACATGTATGTCAACAAAATTTATTCTAGGTGTCATTCACGAAATGTGAGAGAGTGCTTGAAGAGTTTCCCCAATAAAGTTTTCTATGGAAAAATGTTATTGATATGTGTTCTACTAACTATGAAAGAACCAATACTAAATACTACAAATTTCCAAGCATGTGTGGTGATGACGTAAAAAGACCCACCATCTTAGCACTAGCTTTTGGCATTGAAGCTCATAGATCGATCAATGCCTNTATGAAAGAACCAATACTAAATACTACAAATTTCCAAGCATGTGTGGTGATGACGTAAAAAGACCCACCATCTTAGCACTAGCTTTTGGCATTGAAGCTCAATGCCTCATAATAGTTTTCCTTTATCCTTTTGTGACCCCAAAAGGAAGAGAAATTGACACCTTTTAATTGTCATCAAGACCATGGGAACTCATCATACATACTTCTAGTTTGATAGGAGAGGTCAAATTAATAGAAGCAATTGGAGGAGCTATTACAATGTAATCTTGAGTTGTTATGAAAACCTCTTCAAATCCATCCAAGCCATCTGATTGAACATGGGATTGACTTGAAACATAAAATTATTATGCCAAACGAGGCTTTATGTAGGGATTCATTCTTCAAAAATGGAGAAATTAAGGGGCAAAATCAAGAGTTGTTGGATAGATGACATGATACACCCCTCCTCACTACAACCTTATGACCCTAACATTGTATTAGTGGGATTCATTCTTCAAAAATGGAGAAATTAAGGGGCAAAATCAAGAGTTGTTGGATAGATGACATGATACACCCCTCCTCACTACAACCTTACGACCCTAACATTGTATTAGTTTGAAACATTGATGACATGTTGAGTATGTGTAGATTATTGACTTGAATAGTATCGCCATTAAAAACTAATATGTATTGTCACATGTTAATAGCCTATTACATTTAATTTCTAGAAGTGAAATTCTTTAGTAAGATTGACCTCATGTTTGGTTAAAGCAACTAGATGCCTACAACTAGAGAATAAGTGCAAGACAAACTTCAATATGTGATCACAAGGACCATTTGAATGGATGGTGATGTCATTTGGCCATATTAATGCCCCTACAACCTTTACAAGGATGCCAAATGAAGTGTTGATATTGGCTTAATTCATTCATGACCTTGCATCTTAGAAACATACATGTTTTACCTAATAGGATCATTTACACCATAAACCAAGTATTTGTAGTGTTGCATGGAAAGAAATTATTGATCAACATAAATAAATGTACATTTAAGCAACAAGAACACATTTATCTTAGATTATGTCAGAAGCAAAATGGATTGAGCATTAAGTTGAGGAAGATTTTAACCATTGTTGATTGGCTACCATTGAAAAATATCCATCACTTGTTAAATTTCATGAGAATGGTGAGTTACCTAAGAGATTTTATTGTGCATCTTTCCCATGTAGCACATCCACTTAATAGGTTGAATCACACCTATGTTTCAGCTGGGGGGTCATGCAACAAAAGTGTTCAAAGAGAATAAACATTGGGTAGTGGTTGCTCTTCTCCTCACATTAACTAGCGTTAATCAAGCCTTCAATTTCAAAGTAGATGCTTCTAACTAGATATAATTTATATACATCACGGTAGACCCACCGCAAACTACTTTGAGACACAACACTTTGAGATATTTTTGGACATTGTTTTGAATTATTGATTAAATGATCAAGAAATGTATGTATTGGTGATATTATTAATTACTAAGAGACGATCGTGCATAATTCCCATAAGTCTATACAAATAAAGTTTGATAATGCATTTCAATTAACACAAATCATTATTTACAATAGTTTAACATTGTGATTAATTACCATAAATGGATAAAAAATACAATTGTAGATTTTTTTCTATTACAACCATTGCAACATCTAATGTCCTCATCTGGATTTTTCATGAAGATAGGTGAATTCATGACAGATGCTTTATAAATTTGACACTTTGTGAGATGTGCCAACACATAAAGCTTTCATTTTATAGATAAGCTTTCAAGCCCCTGACATTATATTTTCTACATACACATAACTTTCTCTCATTTTATAAGATATTGATTTTTTTTCGGGGTTTCATTTCCCCGACTTTAGAGGTATTTTCACTTATGTGGCAATTTAGAAGTTTGATGTAACTTATTTTCACTTATTTTTCTAGACTTGCTTTCATCACATAAACTTATATTATATACACACAACTTTTTCTCATTTTTGAAACATATCGAAATTCTCCTCAATACTTCATTTCCCCACTTTAAAAATATGCTAGTTTATTTAAGAATAACTTACCCATTTTGAAGAATTCGCGAATAAGTTTTCTTATACCCACCCATCTCATAGGGTGAGTGATTGACCTTCACTACTGAATAAAGCAGAATCACAAAAAATATTGATGGGGCATCTGCAAAAAATATTGGAGGTGTTGGCTTTTGTTTGTTCTTGAACGAGTCACATTCCTTCGAGTTTGCATTGGGGGCGGGATATTGCACCAACACTAAAGCAGAACTGATTGGGCTTTGGGCCCTTCTGCATACAGCCCAAATGATGGGGATTCCCACACTCAAGATATTTGGTGACTCTACAGTCATTATAAATTGGGCAAAGGGTACTGCCACCCTTTCTCCACCTGAACTCCATCACTAGTGTAGGGACACTAGAAAGCTCTGCTCTTGCTTTCTAGAGCTGTCTTTCTGCCATATCTATCGTGAATACAATCAGCTAGCAGACCGCATTTCTAAAACAACTCTTTCATTGACTCCGGGATCTGGTAGTTACTCTGAATTTTTTGAAGGTCTTTTGGCCTCACATGATAGTTTCAAGCTCATTTGAGCCCGGTGCTGGAGCATGTTCTCCTTTTTTTTATTTGCACCATTGTTGATTGTTTTGGAGTGGGCTCTTTTAGACTGCAACTTTGCACTCTTTTGATTCACGGTAGATATGGTCTAGAGTGACAGTTTTTACTGATGGGAACTCTGTATTTGTTGGATATGCACTTGACCTCCCCCCATACAGCTCTGTTGAGTTGTGACTCGTTCTTGGAGTATCAAAAGTATGGTACTTTTTTATCCACCTTCTTGACTGTAATCCATGTTTTGGGATGGCACATCAGATGCCCTTTGATTCTTTAATGAATATCAAGAAGTCAAATAAATTCAATTGGTAAGAATTTCATTTTATTAATTTTGCATTAACAAAACTCAAGATGACGTTGTAACTCAAGTTTATTAAGGCCCGCACATTTTAACCATGATTCATGACACTCCAAAAATGCGTAAAAGTTAAAACGTTTGTGATGTATGTGATAAATTTTGTGGAGATACACATTGAATTGAAATGAATAAGATAAGAAGGAAGTTAGTTGATGTGCCCTTTTTTTAATATTAAAATTAATATATTTATTATATTAATATCAAATTTTAAATATTAAAAATATTATTTAAAAAATAATTTTATTTTAAAATAATATTATAATTTTATTTGATTTAATTACTTTTATATTAAAGCAGGTTTCACAATCAAAATTAAAATTCACCAAAACTTAACGTGAACATAAAACTGAAAGAGTGGTGGGATTAGCATTTAAGGTATATAGAAAAGTTTTGATAAAAAATTATTGGATAATAAATAAATAATATATGATATTATTATTTAAATATCTAATGTTGAGTAAGTATTTGATATATATTATCGTTTGCAATGTAGAGTAGGTATTTTAGTATTGGAGGTATTAAATATATAATAATTATTTAATATTTTATAAAATTTGAATTATTAACTTTTATATATAGAGTTACTAACTAAAAGTTATATATATGTATGTGTCATCACATACGACTTATAAACATTAATAAAACTTTATATATAGTTGTGTTAATTTAATTATAAAACTTATAAACATTAATAAAACTTTATATATAGTTGTGTTAATTTAATTATAGAACATATACATTCACTAGTAAATATATATATATGTATGTGTGACCACATACCACTTACAAACATTAATGAAACTTTATATATATGTTGTGTATTAATTTAATTATAAAATATATGCATTCACTAGTATGGATCAATAATGCAAGTTTACAACTTTTTGCATTGTAGTGCATGCAAATGCAAATTTGGCAAAAAAAAAAAAAAACAATAGCTCATGTTACAATATTAGCAAAAAAATTAGTTCATCTTATAATATTAATTTCTTTATGCAATTTACATGTCATTGTTGCCAAGCTAGACAACAATTTGGTGTATGAGACCCCTTTGTTTGTGGGACAAGAAACCCCTTCTCGACAGGGATGTAACAAATAAACTTTACAGAGGTGTACATACCCTGCCCCCCTCGAGATTTAAACCTATGACCTCCTAGGAGAAATCACACGTTCTTAACTATTAGGCCCACTCACGAGTATTATATAATACATTACTTATTATTAATATTGTAATAAACCTACTGGTGTAGTTTTTATTATTTAAATGAAATACAATTTAATTTTGACAAAACTATATAAAATAATTATTATTATTTTTTGTTTGCACGAATGTCCCTAACTTGTGGGAGTGGCCCGTGCTCTAAGAAACCATGACCTAGTGTTATATGGGCCATTGAAATCATCCGAGGATTGCACTTGGCCTGCACCAGACCAACCCTCATCCGATAATTGCAACTGACCTACGCCACACCAATCCTTAGCATGGATTGGTTTTTTTAGGTGTCTCCTCCCACTACTGTTGAATTTCAAACCCTTGGAATACCAACACACTAATGAAACTTGACATAAAATAATTATATATAATTACAACTTTCCGTTTAATTTAAGTATTATAATAAATTTAGATAGTTATCAATGATAGGATTTTGGCATTTCAAAATTGGTAGACTCCAAATCACTAAATTTAGTATTTTATATTATTCTTAAATACAATGCCATTCGTTCATGGTGGTATTATTTCATTTGAGTTTTCTCCATATGTATTAATGGTGAATAGTAATGTATTGTAATGATTTATTACATGGATATTTTAATAATTTAAAAATATTCATTGCACTCAGAGTAGCGAGGTGCTCTACAACAACCCACTATAGGGAGATGTCACGTTCCTAACATTATGCTACCAAAAATAAAATTAAAAATTAAAAATTCATGTGGGCTCATAAAATAAAAAAATAAAACCAAATAAAACGTATGTTCATCAAATAAAAATGAAAATCAAATAAAAGTTATTAAAAAAATTCAAGTTGGCTCATAAAATAAAAAACCTAGATCAATCTTATACATGGATCTATCATAGGGATCAAATTTCTTGAGATGTAAATTTTTTTTGGACTTGTAAAAAATTTAAGATTACTCAAATTATTATTTTATTGCATTGAGAGTAGTAAGGTGCTTACGACCCAGTATGGGGGAGATGATTTCATGTGATGTAACGTTATTTTACATTACAAAAAGTAAAATGTAATTAAAAAAATTCATGTTGACTCATAAAATAAAAAATTAAATCGAGCCTAGATCCAAATCCTAGGCTCTATCAAGCGCCGAGAGGGATCAAATCTCCCAAGGTGCAAACCTATCCTTGAATAACTCCTTGTGTGCAATACTTGAGAAGAGGTTTGCATCTACGGAATTTTGATCCCTCTCGGCGCTTGATAGAGCCTAGGATTTGGATCTCGGATGGTTCCAGTCGTGGGCGGTGACACAAAACTGGAGTTTGATCAGCTTTGAAAGGAACAGGTTAAGTTGAAAACATAGAAACAATTATGAGGATTATCATAATGTAAGTAATAAGTATTAAGGATTGAGTAAATTGTTAAACTGGAAAATAGAGACAATAATTTTATAATGATCAAATAAATGAAAATATGGTTCATTGTGATCTCCATACTTTCTTATCTTTTTTGGAGGAATTTAGAATCTACAATTTTCCTAGAAACTCAAATTTGAATACAAATGTCGGCACAATTGCAACATGCATCCCAATGAAATAGAATGCACCATTCCAAGCATACAGATGCGCAACTTGATCCAAATATGGTTAGAAATTCGGTCATCCAACGATAGAGACTTGTGTATAGCTACTCTGTAAGTCTAATCCCCACACAAAGATGAAGCTAATTTCCTTCCTCTGCTCGGTTATAAAGAATATTACGCAAATGAGAAAAGCCAGCATATGGGACTTGGAGAATCTACAAAGGTCTCTAGATCATTATCAAATTTGAATGGGCACTCCCAATCGTATCTTGAATGGATGCTCTTAAAATTACATGAAAGAGTAAGAGTATTCAGACTTGGGAATCGAAAAGGCCAAATTTGAATGGAAATTTCATTTTTTTGAATGAAAAAGTTGAATGGACAATTAAAATTAAGTTAAAAAAAGAATATATACACCTGATTTTTTTCAGGTAAAATTATAATTAAGTTGAAAATAATGAATTTAGAATTTAAAGTATAATAATGAATTTAGAATTTGAGCATATCTTAATTTTGTTTCATTATGATTCATCGATGGATGGTACAATGCTCATGGAAAAACAATCTTGGGAAATGAAGGCATTGATTAGTGTTTGAAATAATATATTTTTTGAAATTTTATAATTTTTTTTAGGAGTAGTTTATTTTTTAATTTCTTTATGTTTTATTGAAATTTGATAAAATATTTTTTTAACCAACCTGCTTGAGTGCAATTTACCATGGGTTGTTTAGGAGGCCTTGCAGGGTTGTTTAGGAGGCCTTGCACATGGTTTTAAAACTATGTGCAAGGCCAACATATTTTTGTTGATAATTACATGGCGTCAAATTTTCCATTGATATTACATGTGTCTAGGGAATATATCCATGTAAGCTTACTATCTTTAGTTTGTGTAGTGGAATAATACATGTTAAATACCTTGACACAATTAGCAATCTTTGAAGTAGATAACATGATAATCAATTAAAATAATAAGCTACTATCATTAGAGGGCTCAAATCCACTCAGGAATTAGAGGGATTCTCCTACCAATCATTCTCAAGAGTGAATTGTGCAATTAATTTTTTTAAATGTCTATGTAGGAATTAGAGGGATTAGAGGAATTAGAAGGATTAGAGGAATTAGAGAGATCAAATCCACTTAGGAGTTAGAGGGATTCTCCTACCAATCATTCTCAAGAGTGAAATGTGCAATTAATTTTTTTCAATGTCTATGTAGGAATTAGAGGGATTCTCCTACCAATCATTCTCAAGAGTGAAATGTGCAATTAATTTTTTTCAATGTCTATGTAGGAATTAGAGGAATTAGAGAGATTCTACCCCTGCAATGTCTGCTTTTCATTTCCATAGTCCCATAATTTAAAAACCCTTATTTAAAACCTTGCAATACATGGTTTTTATTGTACATGGTTTAGGAGGGCCTTGCAAATGGTTTTAAAACCATGTGCAAAGCCTCCTAAACAACCCATGGTTTTATTGTATATGGTTTAGGAGGCCTTGCACATGGTCATTGACACAAAAAGTCCTTTCATAATTTCCAATCCTTCATGTATTTGGAATGGAGTTAAATAAATTAAGCAACATTTCTGCATAGTTATATAAAGCCAAAATTGAAATGAATTCACACATTTAGTACTTAATGACCTTTCTCTAGTGGATAATATTCAAATTTTGTATAAAGTCATAAACCGATAGAAAGATGATTTAAATAGTCATAAATGGTGATAAAGCTCTTTAATGCTAATATAATAAAGCCATAAAGTTGTATAAAATAAAGCCATAAAGCTCCAGAAAGCTACAATGACGTTAAACCTATTTAATAAGTAGTTAAAACTTGTGTAAATATATAAAGAGTACACGCACGGTAGAGTTCGACGCACTTGCGTCTCTTGAATCAGTTTGATCTTGAAACAATGTAAGCCTTCAATTATTTGCACTCGTTGTTGTTTGTTGTATTCGTATTATTCTTTACTTTTCTCTCGTTGCAGCAAGTTGATGTCGTGAAAGCAGGAGGATCTTCCCTTCATCTGTCTTCAAGGAGGTTGAGCTAGACGTGCTCCAGTGAAGACATTTCAGTAAATCAGAACAATGCTAGATCGTCCAATGGCATCTCGTTATTTGACGTGGAAATTGTGTAATACGTTTTCATGAATATTTTTTTTGCTGGTTTGTAATTTTCCTAAATTAGACTTCAATTTTGTAATACAGTTTTCACAACAATATTTTGACATTGGTTGTGATGTTTATGAAATGATTACTGGTTTTAAATCAGATAAAATTTTAGTTATATTTATTACTATTACAACCAGCTATAAGTAAAGCGGAGTTTGAATGTTGATAGACACAATCAACCATTTAGTTTTGTAAAGATAGTTGCCTTTAAACAAAGGCTAAAATATATAATTTTATGTCCATTATTCATCCCAATTTGTTAGAGTTATACTATTTAATAAATAAATAAAACTCATATGAAAAAACAAAAAGCAAATTGTTATGGGTTTATTTTGGCAAATAATTAAAATTTTTATTTATTACTTTTTACTTAATGGCTAACAAAATATATTTTTTACTTTTTACTTTTTAGAAGTAAAAAGTAATGTTACAACATCTACATCATAATCGGAAAGTAAAAAGTAACGTTACAACATCTCTTTCATAATCGATAATATTATTTATAGCTGACATTTACAAGAGGAACGCTACATAACGTTACAACATCAACATCATAATCGACAAGTAAAAATACTTAACGTTACAACATCTCCCTCATAATCGACAATATTATTTATAGCAGGCATTTACAAGAGGAACGTTACATGAGGAACATTACATAACGTTACAAGATCTCCCACATACTGGGCTGTAAAGCGCCTCTCGGCGCAATAAAATGAAAATTAATTAAAAAATTAAAACCAACATAGATCCATTATAAACCTGAATTTACGGATAAATTAATTTATATGAACATGTAAAAAAGTTATATAATTTTTTATTAACATGTAAAAAAGTTAGAAAAAAAATTTACACCTCAAGAAGTTGGATCCCTCTTGGTGCATGTTAGATACAAGTTTAAGATGGATCGATGTTCATATTATTCTTAACTGCATGTCCTTTATTCAATCTATTTTAATAAACTATTTTGTTTTAAACACAATAAACAATAAAACAAAAAAATATTTATTTTGACTAGATTTTCCACTCTTTGATACGTGTTTGTGTATCAAATTTCGAAGTAATTGAAAATGTCATTTTTTTATTGAATTTGTTTTAAACTAGTTTTTCAATATTTAATTTTAGTTGATATTAGTTTTGTAAAAAATATATAGATTTGTATTAAGAGTAGTAAGGTATTTACAATCTAATATGAATATAGAAAAATGTTGTCATTTAATAACGCCGTAAGGCGTTCAACAAGTGGGAGTCGACTCCTCGAGTTAATGCTTTTTTTTTCCAGCCATAAGATGCTTTCGTCCGACGATTGGGGTCATCTGGCTCCTTCATGTTCATCTTGATTTGATTTGCTTGGTCTGCTCCTGCTCCTGATTTGATTTGCTTTGCTTGGTCTGATGGATCTTCATCTCTTCATCTTCATCTGCTACCTGGCAGATTTTTGTCAGTTGAAAAGATTGGCCAGGCCATTTAAATGGGCACCCTCTCTCTTACAGGCAACGTAAATACTTATCCGAGCATTTATATAACCTGCCAACCTGCATTGAATGTGAATGTAAGGTAGACCGATTGACTATTTCGACGATTCGGAGATTACCATCGTTGATAAGGTTAGGTGCACAATAGCTCATTGAGAGCTCCTTCCAACAATCCGAGGTACTCCAACATGTTGCGCTTAGCTTCTTCCTAGGCTTTTCCTTTGAATCTCATAATGTGAGAAGCTCCTTTGAATCTCATAATGTGAGAAGCTCCATTATTATAAACCTGCACAAATCAAAGCGATTTAGTCAGCACAATTAATTGATCTGAGATGAAATATTGAAGAATTGATTCAGGTAATGAGATGAAATACCTTCTTGTTTACAAAGTCTGCCCAGAATCTTGCACGGGCTCGGCCATATGCGGTGTCGGGCATAAAAGGATTGGAAGCAGGCCAGACCTCGTCGATGTACTCGAGAATGATGAGAGACTCCTGAAGAATAAAAGAGAAAGTTAGAATCAGCCCAGAAAGCAGCAAAATCACAGCGGAAAGCAGAAGAGGAGAAAGGAACCAATAAGAATTCAATGCTAAAGCTTCTAGTGGAGCAGATCCCTCCTTCACTGACCCAGCACAAAAAACTCCTATCACTGGAGGATATTTTCCTCTACAGTAACTCGGCCTCGACTTGTACACGCCTTCAAAAGAAGAGGAAGTTGCTTCATTGAGCTCCTTTGCTTTTGACAGACATGAGAAGCAAATTGTGAAAAGGACTCATAAAAAACTCAAGTCGTCCAAGCAGACAGGGTTGCCGTTGTGGATGAGGACTGGTATCATCTTGTGAACAGGATTCATTTGCAGTAAAAGGTTGCTCTTGGTGGAGAGATTCTCTTCTTGGTATCAGGTTAGGTGCACAATGGGAGCAACGGGGGAGCGTGAGGATGAATTGAATAAAGATAATGCTGAAAACGGGAGCGTACCTTTCAAATAATGCTGAAAATGGGAGCGTTCAGATGAAGAGGGTATCATTTTATCTGTAAGTGCTCCAATACCTTCCTGGCCATCAAATTCTTTCATACCAAGAAGCATCTCAATTGAATCCTCACCTGATTCAAAGCATCCTGTGAGCAAATCTAGAATGTCGTAAAATGATTCACCTGCAGTTAACTTCCACCCAGCATTCCCTGGATTCACACACTCACAAATAAAAACTTAATCAATATAATCCACATACTTAAAAAAATATTTAGTATGAGTAAATTCGCTTTCTTCTAGTTCAGCCATGATCTCCGTTCTGGTTCTGCTTACTCTTTCTTCCAGTTCAACCATTAACGATGATGCCAAGATCCTGCCTGAGCTCCTCTTGCTAGAGTGGATCCTTTAGCGATACAACACAGTCCAATGTTGAACTTTTCCCATCGAGACGTCCTTGCCATATGATGGTATGTTTTACTTTCTGAGAGCCTGGAGGAATCACTGAAATTTGCCCCCCGTCGGTGAGGGATAGCATGTTTTGGAAGAAAAGGTATTGGTTTCCTGGTTGCATGCTTGCCCACACGTGGTGTGCATGCAGCCCAGGCTCATGTGGGATCCCTTGGGCAGCTGGGCGGTGGCCTGCCTGCGTAGAAGGAGAATGGTAGGGAGACTGAGGGGAGGTAGGACATGTCCACGTGTGAAGGAGGTAGGGACGGTGAAGGGACAGAAGAGGAGGACTGTGGGAGGAGTTGGCAGGTGGAAAGGGTGTGGAAAACAAGAGCGGTGAGTCTCACCTGCATGAATGCCTTCACGACATCGACCCACGTGGCCTTCAAAAAGACTCCCCTTAAGAAAAGATGGACAGGGTATCGCCAGGTGGTGCAGCCTCCTGCTCCCTTTACCTCTCATTACGTTCGTCAGTAGCTGCTACACCAGAAGCGCTGGCAATGGCCGCACCACGACGCATAAAACTTGACCAGCACATACCGGTTTTTTCTCACAACATCGTTGAAGTTGCTCTCTTTTAACACGGCGACATCTTTCTCGTCGATGGCCGACGCATTAGAATCGACATCTTCACCTTCTAGGTCGTACGTTCCTTCTTCAAAGTCTTCTTCCAGCTCTGGTTCCTCGCCGGTCGTGAAAGGATCCGTTGTCTTATTTTCTTCCCCCTCTTCTTCGAGGAGCTCCAAAACCCTATTCAAATCAATTACCCAGTAATATGTTCTGATGCACCTAAACAGTTTGTATCTTGTTAGATCTGGATGGTTTAAGGAGAGTCGTCTAATACGTAGATTGGCTGCAGGCTCTCAAGATAATCCAAAGTGTAAAGGTTTCTTCTTCCTGTTAATTCAATGCAATGATCTCAAGTTAGTTGGTTGTATGTTTACGCCACTCTAAATTGAAAAGTTCGATTTGTGAATTATCCCTTATTCACACTTATACCATAAAAAGCAACAAACCAATCCTATTTCCACATAATAATGCATACGCCCTAGATAAATGTGTAAAGAATGGTTCAATTCAAGTGCTAATGCCATTAATTTGCTCTAACCAAGAGCCTTAAGTGGGACGACCTAGGGGAATATGTATCAAGAGGCTATACTCCTAGTAAAATAATCAAAACTAAGTGTCATATGAAAAAACCATGTGCCAAAACCATTAATTGATTTTTAAAACCATAGGGGTAGAGGTGAATCAACCTAGTAAGGCATGCACGAGGAAGGCTATGCTTCAATAAATGTGCCAAAGACAATGAGAAAGGGAGTGCTTCACCAAATTAGGGGTAATTATATTCATGAAATTATCGCAACACTAAAAATCTCAATAAGTCCAAGGGCGCTCATCCATAAAGGTAAATATCACATGATAAATTAACCAAAACAACACTTGGAAGGGTAGTTCTCTTAGAAAGATGTGCAAACAGGAGTGTTCAACTCGTGAACCATATATCATGAAGTCTCCTCTATTCAATGCACGCCACCCTAGGCTTAGTAACAATGCATACCATATGATCCAAGTGCTCTAAGAATCAAACAAGAGATAAAGCATTACCCTAGGGGTCAATTTAGTAAAAAATTTAACGACAAGGCAAGCAAAAGCAAACTTATGTGAATAATCCAAATTGAAGTAAGTTGTGCATTAGATTTTTGAGTTGAAAAGTAAGTCAGTTAAGCATAAAAAATTGATATTGTCAAATTGCAGAATGCAATTTTTTTTGTTATGTATCATGCATGTGATGATTGTAAAAAAAATGCTATGTGAGATATTAATTTTTTAGCTGTGAGCGTTTTTGTAAAATGAAGTCCTTTTGATCATTAATCTGCTTTATGCTATAGAGCATGAAAAATTCATACTAGCAGCTAGTTTGCTTTTACAAATAGTACATCAAAAACCTATTTGTATGCCGCATAAAAGTTCGTCAAAATATGTAAGTTAAAAAATTGTAGAGTCTTTATATATAGTTTGTTAAAAAGCTGAATGAATAAAACAATAGAAAAATAATGATTAAACGTGTCAAGACAAGGATGTAAGAATTTTACAATCATTAGTATAAGCAACAAGATAGTAGATAGATCCATAACTACAAAAACTAACAATCCATTCTCATTTGGATGAGAGAAGAATACATGCCGATAATGTAATGGCCGATTATGTGAAGAATATAATGTCTTGTTGTAAATGTCCACATCTGTGAAGAATATAATGTCTTGTTGTATATGTCCACATATGCTTGCTTAGCTTGCAACACGGCGTTCTTTTATTGCACCGCTAGGTACAATTGCTAGTTTAGCCTAAGGCTTAAAATGATGTACCAAAAATAAAAATTAATTAAAGAAATTTATGTAATCTTATAAAATAAAAAAAATTAAAAAATATATACATATCCACTTGTAAAATAAAAATTTTAAACTAAATAAAAAATTACTAAAAAAAAATTAAAAGTAACTTTAATTTTCTTTTAATAATTAAATTAAAAAAATTCTTTAAATTATCTTATTTAGCATTGTCTGCACGCTCTAAGATAGCATTAAGAAAACACTGTAAATATGCTAAAGAAAGTCAGAACCTTCTATGATAAAAGAACACTGTAAATATGCGAAAGAAAGTCAAGACCTGCATGCTACTTAAATTCAATAGTACCTATAATTTTCAACAGCTTTGATAACTATAAAAGCTGTTGGGTATCAATAGCTATCAAAGCTGTAGAAAAGAAAGCTATGGAAGGACGAGCACCACTCAATTATGATAGTTACATGACAAATGTATATGAGGTCTGAGCGTTTGATTTGGGAGTAAGTTGAAAATAGATGATTTGCATGGAATCAGGTGATGTGATTATTATTTATTAAATATTTTATTTAGATTGTTTAAATTGTTTTTTTTTATTGTAAAAATGGATTATAGTATTTCTCATAAATTTTAAGCATTTGAGTATGTAATATTTTAATAAATTTTAAGTTATATTGATTATGCAATTTCAACAACTTAAAACTGTTAATTTAATTATTACTATTTACTTTTTGACCTAAAAAATAAATAATTAATCTTTGCAAATAATTGATACATATTCCTTTGAAAACCTTAGATGCTTCCTTAATAAAACAAGAGCCACGACGTGGCAATGTCCCCGACTACAACAGTTGATTTTAGAGGGGAGAAAATTTGCAATTGCAAGGAGATATTACGAGAGCTATTGGGCTTTGATGAAAAGACTTCCATGGCTAAGACCATAAAACACTAAAGCAACATAAACATAAATTTTTAATTGTATCCAACATTATTGTTTATATAACAAATGTTGATCTCTTTTAACAAATAACATTCATAACACCATCCACTTTATTTGGCTTCCTACAATTTAGTTGCATGGTAAACTTTATTTTTACACTTTATATTAATTTTTTACTATAAAATTAACTTTTTAACTTGATTATTAAATATAAATTAAAAAATACAATTTTGAATAAAAAAACTCACTCACTTAATCCAAGGACCATTGTGACCCATTAACAACCCTATGTTATTATTATTATAATTTATTGATAATATCAAAAGCTAGTGGTAAGTTTAAGCAAACCTTTTAGATTTGACCATATTGAAGTTACTCCCGATAAAATAGAAGAAACCCACAAAGTAAAGCTGGTGGCCTTTTGTTTCTATGACATGGGGCTTTTTCATATGACACAAGGCTTTCTCATGATAAGACAACTCTTGGGTCAGGTAAATCATTAATTTTATCATTGAAATAATAAATAGTGATTTTAGATAATGGTTTTTTTTGCAACAATGTCATTGACTAAGAGGTTCACCTAACTTTAAATCATTAAAGTAAATTGATGGAAAGAAAGCAAATATAAAATTGCTAAGCAATTTTAATAATGGAAGTTTCAAAATTTGTTACAGGTGAAAATATATTAATTACATTATTTGATAACCTTATTTCACAATAACTAATTTGAAATTTATAATTAGTCTTTTAATTTATAAACTTGATATTAAGATTGTAAATATATGGGAAATACAATAATTGATATCATAATTTCATTAAAATGTAATTAAATAAGCGGCAAATTCCATGCACCCTACTCTTTTTCTAGGTACCTCTTTTTCTACAAACTCATTCTTGATGGACGAGGACCAAATTAATCTCAACCATGTGTAATTTTTTTATAACCCCAAGAACCGACATAAGCCAAGCAACATCTCATGTTAAGAGTGAGTTGGGGTTCAATTCCCACTATGTAAATTTCAGTCAATAATGGATGAATACAAACTTAACTTCTACTTAAATCTTTAAATTTATATAAATCTACAAACTCCAAATAAATCTAAATCTCTAAATTTTTAACAACATCATAACTTCTAATTTTTTAATTGCTTCATACTTCTACTTAAATCCTTAAATTTATAAAAATCTAATAATTAAAAACTTATATTTTCTAAATCCTAGTAACTAAAAATTTATATTTTCTAAATCAAACTTTATATTTATATAAATTTAATTACTAAAAATTTATATTTTTAAAATTGTAAATAAATCTAGTAATTAAAAACTTATATATTCTAAATTAAAAAAAAAGACTACACCTTCATAAACTAAACTAATATTAAATTTAACATATTTATAACATATGTTATTATTAAAAATTTCACATCCTAACTGGCATTGCAACCCAAATTTAAACATGACCACTCATATTTATTTCAACTGGGATCATTAGATTTACATACAAGTAATTTACAAATGGCATCATAACTCACATTTAAACCTGAGTAGTTCAGATTTTACATGGTACCCTGACTCGGATTCTAAAGAGGTGCTTCCAAAGCTGATTATGAACCTTGGTACAACCACACCTGAAACCGGTTTCAAATTGGTTGTATTATTAATATTTATGACTCCCTCAAAGCAGATTTCATGAAAAAATGTGTTTTCTTGAAATTTGTGTTCATTTTAGCATTACATAATAGATTGTACCTCAACTTTGAAATTTATTTCAGAGATGGACAATTCCTTTTACAAATTGTAATTTTGAAAAATTATTTCAGAAATGGACAATTTTTCTTATAGAAAAATTTAAAATAATTTTTTAAACAAATTTCAAAATCATTTTTCAACAATTTTTCTGTTAAAATCATTTTTCAAACAATTTTTTAGAAAATTTCAAAATCACAATAATTATACATAACATTTTTATATTATGGTAATTAAATCCTTCAAAATATTCACCATGAATGTACTTTCGTTCAAGTTTGCAGCATTTTTTAATATGTTTTGACTAAAAGTTTGCAACAATTTTGAATATGCTTTCTGGTCAATTTAAATTTGGCAATTTAAATCTCTCAAATATTTAGCATGAATATGGTTTTCTTCAAGTCTGCAGCAATTTCAAAATATTCAACATGAACATGCTTTATGTCAATTTTGCACCAATTTTGAACACGCTTTCCTTCAAATTTGCAGCAATTTCAAAAAATTTCTGCATAAACATACTCTATTTGCATTTTATAGCAATTTTGAATATGCTTTCTATTTGAATTTTGGAGCAATTTTGAATATGCTTTCCTGAAGTTTGCAGAGATTTCAAAATATTAAGCTTCAACATACTCCATCTGAATTTTGCACCATTTTTATTTAATATATAAGACTGCCTATTGACAAATGCATTGTGTTCACATTTTATTCTTCACCTTGTAGATGTTTTTCCTTCTTCTGTAAGTATTTTAACTTTCTTGCTTCCACTTTTCATTTCAAGAATTTTGCTAGTCAAAATAATCACATTTTTTTAACATACGGACTTATTTATTTTTTTAACATACAGACTTATTTTTTGTTTAGCTCTTTGAATCCTGTAGTCATATCAACATAAAGCTCCAACTACCAATCAATTAAGCTCCAAGAATGTTTCTGGTGATATATTTAAAGTTTTGTGTGGCCAGTCTCATGGTGAGATTACCTTAGACATAGGAATGGATGTTGAAAAGTTGAGCAGTTGCCGAATGGCAATATACGATGAAAAAAAGACAAATTGCCTCTGAAAACAACACAATCCGGAAAGGCCCGCTACTTATTTTTCTTTTTTCTTGATGTCAGCCGCATGCAAGGTCATCTGGAGTCTGGACCAATATTCCTGACAGGTCAGATACATTATTGGGAAGTTGCAAGAGACAGTGTTGACATAGTTGACATAGGTTCTGGTTGTGTTGTTCAATTTGTGGCTGGCAAAGTTTCTGGGATGCTTGTTTGATGTCCAATAGACAACGAAATAGATCTCAAATGGCCATCTTACATCTTATATTTTAATTTGATAACAAGGACAACAACGAACAAATAGCCACCACTCTCATGAAGAGTCGGAGGTGGAAGATACCAATATTGATAAAAAAACAAAATTTCAAATGACTAGTAAATATTGATGTATATTGAGGAGAATTTTTTAGTTTTTTTTCAAATGACCAGTAAATATTGAGGAGAATTCTGTGAAAGAACTATATAAAACAACAAGGATTTTACAAAATACCGATATTTTGATATTTTGAACTTTTATTAAATTTCAAGTTGATTTTCTTCAAAAGTAAATTAATTGTCAACATCATGGTTGTCTAATCTGCAAATTTAGAATATTAAGTAGGATCTTGAAATCTGAAATATTAAATGATTAACTGTTTACTAGAAGCATTATAGCAGCATTTCTGATGTCAGCAAGGCCGCCGGGTTGTGGGGCACATAAACCCAAGACAACTTCATATGACCCGACCAATAATAAGTTTAAAAAATAGACATTTAAGAAACTAAAAAATTAAAAAAATTAAAAAATAATAGAAAACCTTAGTCTAACTTCTATGTTTTTTAAAAATTATTACAAATTGCTCCCAATAATCATGGTGAGCGATTCATATATATCCCCTTGTCGGGGACATAATAACTGTTATAAAGTCTTGGTTATTTATTAGAGATAGTTATAGCTTGTGTAAAGTAAGATTAGAATTTCAATTCTAAATGCCTTTTCAATTTGAAAGTGACAAATCATTTTTCAAAAGTTCAAAGATTCCAGTGAATATTTTTTATGGGCATTAAAAAGTTTTGACCATATTTGAAAAGCAAATTGCCCACATAAAAGACAGTCTACTTTCAGTCATGCACACATCGGTTGGGTGCATATTGAACGCCTGGAAAGATTGACATTGGTTCATCTGTAATGTTCCCCAACTGGAATCTCTTGGTCTCAGTCCCAGGCTTTTTTTAGTGGTGCAGGGTAAGCATTGTACATTTTGAACTGCTATAATGGTGTGGGGATAAAGTCCAACCAAAAAGCTTCGTTATTTTAGTGGTGCAGAGGTTAAATATTGTACATCTTGAACTGCTGTGGGATAAACTCTAACCAAAAAGCTTTTTTATTCGCTATTCTTATCAGTAGTCTTATATATGTGGGTCTAGAAAATATTTTAAAGCTAAATTGAGTTTACATGTTATAGCAAGGATGTTAGGTTGTTAGGATGAGCATGGAAGGCCTTACACATATCCTTTTATTAAGCTGTAGAATATGCCTCTTCAATGCAATAAAATAATAATATTCAATATAAAATTTGCTAAAAAATTGAAAAATATTATATGAGCTTTTGAAAAATATAATAATATATTTAATTTTTTTTTATTCTTTTTATATTTTACTATAAATAAATATATATATATATCATATTTAACAAACATTTTATTCACTTACAAGTAAATCTATTGTTTTGTACTCAATTACATTGCAATGGTATGTATCTCAAAGTATAGTGATATATATTTTAGAATAAGGTGCTCTACATAAGACTTAGTTTATGTGGATGTATATGCCAAACTATTAAACAACCAACCAACAAACCAACCAACCAACCAACAAACAAACAAATATATATATATATATATATATATATATATATAACTAACTTCTTTTTTTGTTCTCGTGGACACTCGATCTAAGAAATTGTTTATAACGGAGAAAAGAGAGCTTATGTTCCATTTCATGGTTATTTGCTTATTATCACCTAGACATTTCTATTTTGTTATAAGGTATTTATAGCATGTGGTTATTTATTATATCCATGCATACCATGAGACATGATGCAATCATTGATTTTTTAATGTTTTGGGTTTGATGACATTGGGTGTTAAGGTCGGGGTGGAATTATTAATGGATTTTTTACTAAATTGTCCTTAGTGGAGCCCCTAGATTGTTCCTTTTTCTTCGGTTAGTGGTTGTCCTCGTTGGTGGCAGACTGGCAATGGAGCCCCTAGATTGTTCATCGAGCATATTTATTGTTGCGGGCTTGTGCTTCCACAAGTTTAGTGTGGGTGTTTATGGACTATTTTTTGAACGGGTTTATGGTGCGTGGTCTTCATTTAGTGGGTATCCTCGTTGGTGTCTTTTAGAGGTGTGATTTCCTCTGTTGTAAGATGGTTGCAGAGGTCAAATATGGTTTTGAATCCCTTTAGGATTTTGCTATGTGGTTGAAATGTTTAGAATATGCTTAAGTGTTTGAAAAAGTGGCTATGTCGTAGTGGGTTGGTGTAAGGTAATGATACCCACTTATGATGCGTTAGTTGCAATGGCATACTATAAATACATAAATCTGATCATTAAAATGAATTATTAGAGATACCTACAGAACTTTTAGAATTATTAGAGATACCTACAGAAATTTGAATTATTAACTTTTATATACATAGAGTTATTAACTAAAAGTCATATATCTATTTGAAAAAAAAAACTAAAAGTCATATATGTATGTGTCATCACATACGACTTATAAACATTAATGAAACTTTATATATATAGTTATGTTAATTTAATTATAAAACATATGCATTCACTAGTGTGTGTATATATATATATATAAAAGTTACCAAGTCATATATATGTATGTGTGACCACAGACCACTTATAAACATTAATGAAACATATTGTGTATTAATTTAATTATAAAATATATGCATTCACTAGTATGGATCAATAATGCAAGTTTACAACTTTTTGCATTGTAGTGCATGCAAATCAATGCAAATTTGGCAAAAAAAAACAATAGCTTATGTTACAATTAACAAAATTAGTTCATGTTACAATATTAGCAAAAAAATTAGTTCATCTTACAATATTAATTTCTTTATGCAATTTACATGCCATTGTTGCTGAGCTAGACAACAATTTGGTGCATGAGACCTCTTTGTTTGTGGGACAAGAAACCCCTTCTGGGCAGGGATGTAACAAATAAAGTTTACAGAGGTGTACATACCCTGCCCCCCTCGAGATTTAAACTTATGACCTCCTAGGAGAAATCACATGTTCTTAACTATTAGGCCCACTCACGAGTATTATATAATACATTACTTATTATTAATATTGTAATAAACATACTGGTGTAGTTTTTATTATTTAAATGAAATACAATTTAATTTTGACAAAACTATATAAAATAATAATAATTATTTTTTGTTAAATTCTCATAAGTTGAAAATTTTTCGTTGCGCTGAGGAAAATTTGCCGAGTGATCGAGCCCTAGCCTCTTGAGGGCCTTCGCGCCCTGTCATTGATCCGCTGGATCCCTCATCCGTGGAGGACAGGTTCCAGTCAATCGTGGCTGCCCTCCCTCCTGCTCAAGCTGCCGCGACCCCCTCTTCAAAATTTGTCAAGCGCTCAGAGGTCCCGGAAGTGAAGCTTAGCTCCGCTGCGTCGAAGAGAAAAGCAGTCGCTCTCTCTGAGAAAGGTCTCATTGGCTTGTTTACCGGCCTCTGGCCTTCCCCATGCTTAGTAGAAGTATGGTTGAACAAGAACTGGAGAACCCTAATCCAGGGGGAAGTTCAGCAAATCTTTTTTGGAAAAGGATATTTTGCATTCATCTTTGAAAAGAAGGAGGATCGTGACCTAATCTTCAGGAACGGGCCTTATTTCATGGGTCCAAGAGGTATGTATCTGGACAAATGGGATCTGTCTTTTAACCCTGAAAAAGATATCCCAAAAGCAGTCCCTGTGTGGGTCAAGCTTCCCCATCTTCCCCTCCACTGCTGGAATGATGAGGATTTTCGAACAATAGGGAATACCCTAGGAAAATATGTGGACAAATCTAAGCCAAAAGCCCCTATGTTCTCATGTGCTCGAATCTGCGTTGAAGTCGATCTTGAGAAAGGCCTCCCGGAGTCAATCATGCTTTCCATTGATGGGTGGAATCATCTGCAAATAGTAGATTACGAGCAAATCCCGTTTAAGTGTAAATACTGCCATGAATACGGCCACTTTGCTAAATCATGCCCGAAGAAACCTGAGAAACCTATCTCGGACAGCCCACCTAGCGAAGGATGGAACGTTGCAAGTGGGAAAAGGGCTGCCAAGCCCTCAAAGCATCAGATCCCCACATCAAAGAGCCCCCCCGGAAATAGATTTGAGGTTTTGGAAACTGAGACGCAAGAAGCAGAAAATCAGGAAGAAAACCCTAAAATGGAACACCAGCTGAACTCTGAGCCTCAGGTCATTGTCCCATCGCATCAGGAGCAGGAAGGTCGGGAATAAGGTTTTGAAGTTCCGCTGAACCAAGGAAAGGAAACTCAGGAAGAGGGCCCTGGAAATTCTGGGGAAAGGAAAGATAAAGTGATGACCTCCGAAGGATCTATTACACGATCAAGGGCAAGAACAAGCACCGAAGAAAATACAGACACTTCCATTGAAGAGCAAGAACCCCTCTCCAGAAAGGGAAGGAAATCTAACAAAACCATCAGAGAGTAGGAGGCAGCAAGGGAAAAGGCAGCGAGAAAGCAGGCCAATCTAGACTTCCTAGTCAAAACATCGCAAGCAAACAAATATCTCCTTAGCGCGAAAGAGGAGAAAAAGGAGAAAGACAAGGACCTCAAACAACAAAGGAAATAATGAAAGTAGTCTCCTGGAATTGCAAAGGTTTGGGAGGTTCGCAGAAGCTAGAAGTTATCAAAAGGTTCAAGACAATGGAATCTGGCTCAATCCTTCTCCTCCAGGAGACTAAAAAATATGCTAAAGAAAGCATTGCACTTCTCCAAAGTATCTGGTCAAAAGGGAAGGGCCTTGCCGTTGGCGCCAGTGGCGCTTCAGGAGGGCTTCTTTGTTGGTGGAACTCAGATAAGTTTGAGCTGAGCTATGCTATAGAAAACATAAATTGGATTTTCATAAAACTAGAAAATAAAGAAAGTAATTTTTTTTTTTGGATTGGGAATGTATACGGCCCAACCATGAACTCGCAAAAGGACAGTTTTTGGACATCGCTAGAAGAGCAATGTGAAGATAAGAAGCTGGATCCTTGTTTCATAGCAGGGGACTTCAACGCCACTATATCTGTAGCTGAGCGTAGAGGCGGAACCAAGGTAAGGGACCCCTTCATTAGAGGAAATTTGGGGTCTAAAATGGGCCTTATAAGAAAACATGCCAAAATAAGTTTTTGTGAGTTGGAATTCAAGAACCAATAGAATGTCAATAAAATAAGTCAACCATAATGGTTGAATTGACATATTTGTCATTAAAAAAAACTACTTTTTTTGTTCGTATTTTTGACATATCTCATTGTGTTTTTACTCAAATTTTGATCGGGAGAGCTCGTTGGCTGCGGAATGAAATCCCGCATCCAACGAGCTCTACCGATCGAATTTTGAGTAAAAACACAGGGAGATATGTCAAAAATATGAACACAAAAGTAGTTTTTTTCTTTCTTCCTCCAAAATTAATCAATATTATTTTATTATTTTAACTATTATTTTATTATTTTAACTATTATTTTATTATTTTCCTTAGGAGGCCCATTTTAGACCCCAAAATTCCTCTAATGCCTTTGGGGAAAGATTGGAAGATCTCATCTCCCAATGGGTTCTCTCTGATATCAAACCCAAAAACGACACCTATACGTGGAGTAATAGGAGAATAGGACCTGGACATATCGCAGCCCGTTTAGATCGATTTTTAGCCAGCACCCATCTCCTCGATCAGCAGCCAGAAGTCAAGATCATGTGCTCTGCAGTATCGGACCACAAACCCATTTGTCTCTTCTTCCCGCCGGCAGAAAAAAGGCAAGATCTTCAAACCAGACCCTTCCTTACTTACCGAACCTCCTACCCATTTTACCCAAAGAAATCGTCTCACCCGATTAGCTCTTACTCACCCAATTAGTTCTTACCTTGAAGGAATAAAGGTTCTTGGCCTAATAAGCCTAATAAGAAAATGTATATGTTGCTATGCTCGATATAACTTAGCTTTTTGCGAGGAAATCTTAGGGGGCACTATAAGAAAGATACCCGCTTGAAAGGATGGAGCATGTTCGCTTGAAGGAGAATTACGTATGCATGCTCACCACTCACTTGATGACCCAACTCAAACCAAAATCTATTGTGATAGCTAAACCGTTCGAGAGTGACAGGTGTCGTTCTCCCAAATAAATCCAAATATAAAATATTTTGAAACCCATAATTAAAAAGCAAGCTTTCAGAACTCTTCGCTACATAAATTGTTCAATACCATACGATTTATTTGGAATGAGTTGTTGGAAACATGATCGAAAGGCAGTCCCTTAGCCTCGTAGGGTTTTGGACGAGTTGGTAAATCCATGAGTCCAAGTTTTGAATCTCCTTGTATCTTTCTTTTTCCCTTTAACATTTAGTTTTCCCACGTGAATTTATAGTTGGGAGGTCTCTAATGCCTGGATAATTCTAATGAGAGAATTATATTGGTATTTTTGTATGTGGTTGTGCAAATTCGAGTCTTAGGGTTCCTCTAATCTGATTTTTCTCAATTCTTTTATTTTAGCCTGCAGATTGGACAAGTGCATGGCTAATTTTATTTTGTTTTGCAGTGTGAACCCTATCCCGCGACATCGCTTTACAATGGAGTGATTTTTCGAAATCCCAATTTTGATAACGGAACCAACAACTGGACCGGTTACAGAAGCGTGAGTGTAAACCTGCAAATAGAGAGTTAGGATAATGGCAACAAATATCAGGAGAGCTGGGATAATGAGATTGCTCAGGAGGAAAACTCATGGCAAATTTCTTTAACGGATCTACTTCAAACCTATAAATATGTTGAAAATACATAGATGTAATTAGTTACTATGTTTGTGGAGAATGAAGGATAATAAACCCACTTTCCAAGTGAATTGATGTAACTACACAAAATTGATGAGAAAACTGCAAATCACCTCAAAGAAATCCTATTCATGGTGTGCTAAGCTCCACAAAATGATGGAATAGCCTACCCATTAGGAAAATAGACTACATGGGTACAATTTCATGATTTTTTGAGTTGGTTAACATAAAACCAACACATTCTAAACTTTGTAATCAAACTGACATTGAATCACAAACGCCTAGCCCCGGTACTTCCAAATGTTATGGATTTCTTATTTGCACCATTGTTGATTGTTTTGGAGTGGGCTCTTTTAGACTACAACTTTGCACTCTTTTGATTCACGGTAGATATGGTCTAGAGTGACAGTTTTTACTGATGGGAACTCTGTATTTGTTGGATATGCACTTGACCTCCCCCCATACAGCTTTGTTGAGTTGTGACTCGTTCTTGGAGTATCAAAAGTATGGTACTTTTTGATCCACTTTCTTGACTGTAATCCATGTTTTGGGATGGCACATCAGATGCCCTTTGATTCTTTAATGAATATCAAAGACAGGCTTTTTTCTTTCTGAAAAAAAAAAACCTCACAAATCAACGTTGACAAATAAATTCAACGGGTAAGAATTTCATTTTATTAATTTTGCAATAACAAAACTCAAGATGGCGTTGTAACTCAAGTTTATTAAGGCCCACGCATTCTTACCATGATTCATGAAACTCCAAAAATGCGTAAAAGTTAAAACGTTTGTGATGTATGTGATAAATTTTGTGGAGATACACATTGAATTGAAATGAATAAGATAAGAAGGAAGTTAGTTGATGCGCCCTTTTTATACCTGCCTTAGCAGGTATATTGTAATCGTTTGAATTCAAACCCCTTTGACTTTTGGTATTACCTGGTGCATTTTGGTATTACCTGGTGCATATTGGTGCATATTAAAAGATTAAAATCTCTATTCCAAAGTTTAACTTTGCAATATGAAAAATAACAATTTTTAAATATTTTAAATTTTAATAAAAATATTTCTATTTGCTATTGTGTCA
>LPNX010238783.1:73382-83729 GCA_001517045.1 Pseudotsuga menziesii | reverse complement strand
TTGTGTGAGATGTGTCACTTGTGTCACACTGACGTGGCACATGTTAGTCAGAAAATTTAAAATTATAAATTGTTTTATAAAACAACTATTAAGTAGGCTCCATATATATATTGTGAAGCATGAATTCAATGCACACATTCTTTGTTTGTCAAAAAGGAATTCCAGGGGGAAGGATGGGAATATTTGTGGCTACCATTGCAGCAGTTGGCAGTCTCACTCATATAATTATAATTAAGTTGGTTTCAAAAAAGTGAAACAAAATTCAGATAATAGTTGTCATTATACATGTATTGAATTGAATTACAAAAGATTGCACTTACCTCATATAATTTAATTTAATTTTAAGAGTTTAGAATAAGCTTGAGGTCGAAGGCATACTCGTATTATGATAGTTTTATATAAGCCAATACTTACATAAACTACCCCTCACTTCCAAGCCCCCAACCTGGTGCCAGTTTCAGATGGGGATCTTCTTGATAAACTTCTATTACTATTTTCTTGGAACTTTTCTTAAGAGGCAGGTACTTAGCAACTATGTTGCTATTTCCACTTGTTTTAATATTAAAATAAATATATTTATTATATTAATATCAAATTTTAAATATTAAAAATATTATTTAAAAAATAATTTTATTTTAAAATAATATTATAATTTTATGTAATTTAATTACTTTTATATTAAAGCAGGTTTCACAATCAAAATTAAAATTCACCTAAACTTAACGTGAACATAAAACTGAAAAAGTGGTGGGATTAGCATTTAAGGTATATAATATTTTTATTTGAGAAAAGTTTTGATAAAAAATTATTGAATAATAAATAAATAGATAATATATGATATTATTATTTAAATATCTAATGTAGAGTAAGTATTTGATATATATTATCGTTTGCAATATTCAATGTAGATTAGGTATTTTAGTATTGGAGGTATTAAATATATAATAATTATTTAATATTTTATAAAATTTGAATTATTAACTTTTATATACATAGAGTTATTAACTAAAAGTCATATATGTATGTGTCATCACATACGACTTATAAACATTAATGAAACTTTATATATATAGTTATGTTAATTTAATTATAAAACATATGCATTCACTAGTGTGTGTATATATATATAAAAGTTACCAAGTCATATATGTGTATGTGTGACCACATACCACTTATAAACATTAATGAAACTTTATATATATTGTGTATTAATTTAATTATAAAATATATGCATTCACTAGTATGGATCAATAATGCAAGTTTACAACTTTTTGCATTGTAGTGCATGCAAATCAATGCAAATTTGGAAAAAAAAAACAATAGCTCATGTTACAATTAACAAAATTAGTTCATGTTACAATATTAGCAAAAAAATTAGTTCATCTTACAATATTAATTTCTTTATGCAATTTACATGCCATTGTTGCTGAGCTAGACAACAATTTGGTGTATGAGACCTCTTTGTTTGTGGGACAAGAAACTCCTTCTGGGCAGGGATGTAACAAATAAAGTTTACAGAGGTGTACATACCCTGCCCCCCTCGAGATTTAAACTTATGACCTCCTAGGAGAAATCACACATTCTTAACTATTAGGCCCACTCACGAGTATTATATAATACATTACTTATTATTAATATTGTAATAAACATACTGGTGTAGTTTTTATTATTTAAATGAAATACAATTTAATTTTGACAAAACTATATAAAATAATAATTATTATTTTTTGTTTGCACGAATCTCCCTAACTTGTGGGAGTGGCCCGTGCTCTAAGAAACCATGACCTAGCGTTATATGGGCCGTTGAAATCATCCGAGGATTGCACTTGGCCTGCACCAGACCAACCCTCATCCGATAATTGCACTTGACTTACGCCACACCAAGCCTTAGCATGGATTGGTTTTTTTGGATGTCTCCTCCCACTACTGTTGAATTTCAAACCCTTGGAATACCAACACACTAATGAAACTTGACATAAAATAATTATATATAATTACAACTTTCCGTTTAATTTAAGTCTTATAATAAATTTAGATACTTATCAATGATAGGATTTTGGCATTTCAAAATTGGTAGACTCCAAATCACTCAATTTAGTATTTTATATTATTCTTAAATACAATGCCATTCGTTCATGGTGGTATTATTTCATTTGAGTTTTCTCCATATGTATTAATGGTGAATAGTAATGTATTGTAATGATTTATTACATGGATATTTTAATAATTTAAAAATATTCATTGCACTCAGAGTAGCGAGGTGCTCTACAACAACCCAGTATAGGGAGATGTCACGTTCCTAACATTATGCTACCAAAAATAAAATTAAAAATTAAAAATTCATGTGGGCTCATAAAATAAAAAAATAAAACCAAATAAAATGTATGTTCATAAAATAAAAATGAAAATCAAATAAAAGTTAATAAAAAAATTCAAGTTGGCTCATAAAATAAAAAACATAGATCAATTTTATACATGGATCTATCATAGGGATCAAATTTCTGGAGATGTACATTTTTTTTGGACTTGTAAAAAATTTAAGATTACTCAAATTAAGTTATTTTATTGCATTGAGAGTAGTGAGGTGCTTACGACCCAGAATGGGGGAAATGATTTCATGTGACGTAACATTATGTTACATTACAAAAAGTAAAATGTAATTAAAAAAATTCATGTTGACTCATAAAATAAAAAATTAAATCGAGCCTAGATCCAAATCCTAGGCTCTATCAAGCGCCAAGAGGGATCAAATATCCCGAGGTGCAAACCTATCCTTGAATAGCTCCTTGCGTGCAATACTTGAGAAGAGGTTTGCATCTCCGGAGTTTTGATCCCTCTTGGCGCTTGATAGAGCCTAGGATTTGGATCTAGGATGGTTCTAGTCGTGGGCGGTGACACAAAATTGGAGTTTGACCAGCTTTGAAAGGAACAGGTTAAGTTGAAAACATAGATACAATTATGATGATTATCATAATGTAAGTAATAAGTATTAAGGATTGAGTAAATTGTTAAACTGGAAAATAGAGACAATAATTTTATAATGATCAACTAAATGAAAATATGGTTCATTGTGATCTGCATACTTTCTTATCTTTTTTGGAGGAATTTAGAATCTACAATTTTCGTAGAAACTCAAATTTGAATACAAATGTCGGCACAATTGCAACATGCATTCCAATGAAATAGGATGCACCATTCCAAGCATACAGATGCACAACTTGAAATTTCCAGATTCATAAGAGATATCCACCCTTCGAGGTATTCTTTTGATGGCTTTTGCCATGATTTCTTATACACCCCTGAAAAATAAAGGTAGCATAACAATGAAAATACCATATTGAAATTTGTCAACACTGCAGCCAGAGCAACCCCCTGGATCCCTATGTTGAGATACCTCACTAACAGAAAATTGAGAGGAACATGAACAAAAACAACAATTATTGTACATAGTGCCAGCAGTAGTGTAATGTTTTGAGTTCTCAGATAAATCCTGAGTGGATGCAAGAAAGCCTGTGTAATCAAATAGGGTAGGGAGAAAACAATGTATGTGCTTGCGAGGTTAACAATGCTTTCATCCTGACCACAGAGTAGAAGAATTGGTTTCATATTACACCACAATAATCCAATGGACACTGTAGCACAAAGAAGAATGAGAAATGTTCTTTGGAGTGTGAGACCCAGAACATACCATTGTTTTTCTGCAAATGCTTGGCCGCATATGGGCTCCATTCCCATGGCCATCCCAAATATGACATAATAGCATGTTATATTGGCAAAACCATGGATAGAGAGCCTCCCACTAGCTCCAATTGATCTCCAAGGGAACCCAGAAACAATGTTGAAACCATGCCTCTCAAGTAGAGAAGCAAGTCCATCACTACCATTGGACCTGAAATTTTGCCCAACGTTGCCACTTCCTCTGATACTATCAAGGATAAATTGATAGAAAAATCAAAACTTTTCTTTAAATTGTAGATTCTAAATTCCTCCAAAAACGATAAGAAAGCATGCAAATCGAAATACAATATTCTGAGTCACCTTGTGAAGTGTTGGCCATTTCTTTAGCTGGGTGGAATTGTCGTTAGATTCGTTATCTTTGCATTCAAAACAATGCTCCCCTTTCTCAACATGTAGCAAATTCATTTATGAGTAAATGTAGCAACGTTCTTCAGCGCCTAGTTACATTTCAACATGGTGGCAGAGATTGAAATGCTCTTCACCATTTTCACTTGATCCAAATATGGTTAGAAATTCGGTCATCCAACGATAGAGACTTGTGTATAGCTACTTTGTAAGTCTAATCCCCACACAAAGATGAAGCTAATTTCCTTCCTCTGCGCTGTTATAAAGAATATTACGCAAATGAGAAAAGCCAGCATATGGGACTTGGGGAATCTACAAAGGTCTCTAGATCATTATCAAATTTGAATGGGCACTCCCAATCGTATGTTGAATGGATGCTCTTAAAATTACATGAAAGAGTAAGAGTATTCAAACTTGGGAATCGAAAAGGCCAAATTTGAATGGAAATTTCATTTTTTTGAATGAAAAAGTTGAATGGACAACTAAAATTAAGTTAAAAAAAGAATATATACACCTGATTTTTTTCAGGTAAAATTATAATTAAGTTGAAAATAATGAATTTAGAATTTAAAGTATAATAATGAATTTAGAATTTGAGCATATCTTAATTTTGTTTCATTATGATTCACCGATGGATGGTACAATGCTCATGGAAAAACAATCTTGGGAAATGAAGGCATTGATTAGTGTTTGAAATAATATATTTTTTGAAATTTTATAAATTTTTTTAGGAGTAGTTTATTTTTTAATTTCTTTATTTTTTATTGAAATTTGATAATAATAAAAAAATTAACCAACCTCCTTGAGTGCAATTTACCATGGGTTGTTTAGGAGGCCTTGCAGGGTTGTTTAGGAGGCCTTGCACATGGTTTTAAAACTATGTGCAAGGCCAACATATTTTTGTTGATAATTACATGGCGTCAAATTTTCCATTGATATTACATGTGTCGAGGGAATATATCCATGTAAGCTTACTATCTTTAGTTTCTGTAGTGGAATAATACATGTTAAATACCTTGACACAATTAGCAATCTTTGAAGTAGATAACATGATAATCAATTAAAATAATAAGCTACTATCATTAGAGGGCTCAAATCCACTCAGGAATTAGAGGGATTCTCCTACCAATCATTCTCAAGAGTGAATTGTGCAATTAATTTTTTTAAATGTCTATGTAAGAATTAGAGGGATTAGAGGAATTAGAAGGATTAGAGGAATTAGAGGGATCAAATCCACTTAGGAGTTAGAGGGATTCTCCTACCAATCATTCTCAAGAGTGAAATGTGCAATTAATTTTTTTCAATGTCTATGTAGGAATTAGAGGAATTAGAGGGATTCTACCCGTGCAATGTCTGCTTTTCATTTCCATAGTCCCATAATTTAAAAACCCTTATTTAAAACCTTGCAATACATGGTTTAGGAGGGCCTTGCAAATGGTTTTAAAACCATGTGCAAGGCGTCCTAAACAACCCATGGTTTTATTGTATATGGTTTAGGAGGTCTTGCACATAGTCATGTCCTTTAATAATTTCCAATCCTTCATGTATTAGGAATGGAGTTAAATAAATTAAGCAACATTTCTGCATAGTTATATAAAGCCAAAATTGAAATGAATTCACACATTTAGTACTTAATGACCTTTCTCTAGTGGATAATATTCAAATTTTGTATAAAGTCATAAACCGATAGAAATATGATTTAAATAGTCATAAATGGTGATAAAGCTCTTTAATGCTAATATAAAGCCAAAATTGAAATGATTTCACACATTTAGTACTTAATGACCTTTCTCTAGTGGATAATATTCAAATTTTGTATAAAGTCATAGACTGATAGAAAGATGATTTAAATAGTCATAAATGGTGATAAAGCTCTTTAATGCTAATATAATAAAGCCATAAAGTTGTATAAAATAAAGCCATAAAGCTCCAGAAAGCTACACTGACGTTAAACCTATTTAATAAGTAGTTAAAACTTGTGTAAATATATAAAGAGTACATGCACGGTAGAGTTTGACGCACTTGCGTCTCTTGAATCAGTTTGATCTTGAAACAATGTAAGCCTTCAATTATGTGCACTCGTTGTTGTTTGTTGTATTTGTATTATTCTTTACTTTTCTCTGGTTGCAGCAAGTTGATGTCGAAAGCAGGAGGATCTTCCCTTCATCTGTCTTCAAGGAGGTTGAGCTAGACGTGCTCCAGTGAAAACATTTCAGTAAATCAGAACAATGCTAGATCGTCCAATGGCATCTCTTTATTTGACGTGGAAATTGTGTAATACGTTTTCATGAATATTTTTTTGCTGGTTTGTAATTTTCCTAAATTCGACCTCAATTTTGTAATACAGTTTTCACAACAATATTTTGACATTGGTTGTGATGTTTATGAAATGATTACTGGTCTTAAATCAGATAAAGTTTTAGTTATATTTATTACTACTACAACCAGTCATAAGTAAAGTGGAGTTTGAATGTTGATAGGCACAATCAACCATTTAGTTTTGTAAAGATAGTTGTCTTTAAACAAAGGCTAAAATATATAATTTTATGTCCATTATTCATCCCAATTTGTTAGAGTTATACTATTTAATAATAATAATAAAAACTCATATGAAAAAACAATTAATTGGGATATTAATTAATTGTAAGTAAACTCATATATATAAATTAATTTACATTTATATTAATTAAGTTAATTTACAATAAAACAAACACTCATTATGAAATATAATGTAGGTATGAAATAGTGGTGCAACAATACTTGTGGTGGGAGCCTATAGGTCTTAGGTCCATTTTTGGGGCTTTAGCTACCCTTGATTCCTAAAAAGAATAGCAGAGTCAACCACATTCAGGAATGAAACTAAAAAGAATAACAGAGTCAACTAGAGTCAACCACATTTAGGAATAAAACTAAAAAGAATAACAGAGTGTTAAGAATGAAAAAATGTAAATAAAAAATGTTTAGAAGGAACAAAAACAAATATTGGTCCTATGGATTTGATTCATTTGATTTTAGAATAAAATTAATTTAAATTTTTTATAATGATATTTGAAGTTAGGATATATTATATTATTATAGATTAAATTTTGTTTAAATAGACATTAAAGATCATCATCATTAATAATATAAAAATAATCAAATTAATCTTTATAATATTAAGTTTTACTTATTTTTAAAATCTAATAAAAATATTGTAAGAAAATAATTAAGAATAATAAATTCAAATATTATTATAAATATGCTATAATTATTAATTTGCATGATTAAAATTAGTTTTTGAAATTTTTAGGGTATATATCTTTTGTTCATTCTAGGTGAGTTTATAAGATTTTGCCTAAGTGTTGTTTAATGAGTCATGAGAAATAATATATATGTTTAATTTAATTTAATAAATATGGTATTATGAATTGATTTTAGTTAATGAATTTTGGGGAATGAGATATATTGGTCCATGTGATTTTGGAAAAGAAATAATCAATGCCCTTCTGGAAATAAATTTTATTGATTCACTGATCCAAGTCATTTATAAGCTTAAAAAAAATTAAAACATAATTTTTTTTAAACATCTTAAAAACTTAAGCAAATATATGACTCTAAGATTTGAATGGTAACTTTCTTCCTACTCTAATTCCATTTCACATTTTTCCTAAGGGAGGAAAAATGGATCAATAGGGCTCATAGGGACTCTAAATACTTTAGTTGTATTTCCAGCCTTTCCTTGACCTGGTATTACAAGGGTATTCCAAATGTTAATTAACCAACTTTTCTTTGCATAGTCTTAGAGTTGGTAGATTGTTTTTTTGTTCTGAATGTATTCAAATTGAACACTTTTTTGACATGGTATTTGAGCTCTTGATCATTATATTGGACTTGATCCTTAATTTCTATTCAATCTCGATTTTAAGATTAATATCTGCAAAACAAAAAATTCAAAAAAAACAAATTTTGCTTTATTGTGAAGTGGTTGGCACAGTATGATATGCATTCTACATTATTAGAGTACAACATTCACATATAGAGAAGCAAATTACTAAGAACTCAAACTTAGACTAATTAGTGCCATTTTTCACAATTGTCATAAATAATATTTCAAGTATGAATAGCAATATATTTAACATGTTTCAAGCTTCAATGTTACCATTACGCTGAAATCAAGTTCACTTTATGAATTGAAGTTAAAAAAGAACTCCTATTATAGACTATATAGTTAATACTAGTATTGACCAACTTTACAAAGATTACTAATCATAAAAAGGAAAAATTGATGTCCAATTCGCTCCAAGGTCTTGCAAAAACTCTTGAAATGTTTGAACAATAAATTATTCTGCTAAAGTTATTCTCAACTTTTGTGAAGTTATTGTGTTTACACCCCATTTCCATGTTTTCCTTGAGTCAATAACCCATTTTTGCATGTCTTGAAGAATTGGCTAGCTACAATTAACAAAATACTGAAGCTTAACTCAGGTGGCAACGTTGGGGACATTGCCACCTTGTGGCTCTTGTTAAAAATTATAACATGTAGTGAGTAATAAAATCTCATCATTTTTTTAAATGCATAATGTCATTACAATTCAAATCCATTATTTTATTAAAATTCAATTTGTGTTCTATCTATCCATAATTTTCATCTAAATAATCAAACAAAAAAAATTATATTTAGAAAATGTATTATGTGAGCAAAATTCAAATCATTATTTTTTTATTAAAATTCAATTTATGCCCCCTTGTATCAATCATTTTCATCTAAATAACAAGGCCAAGTTGTTCCTTATTATTGGTTGGTCCTCATTACTTTTCCCCACACCAATTGGTTTTACAACACCACAAACATATAGTGGTCAAATCTGAACGGATACTCTTAATTTCATGTTGAAGGGTAAATATTCATCTAACCCTTCCATGATGAAAAGTTTAAAAAAGATGTGTACTTCAATTGACAAGAGTAAACTACTTATACGAAAAATATTATAAATAAATTATTGTCTTCAAATTGTTTACAATGTTTATAATGGGTTAACCACTAGATACATACATTTTAATTTCAAGAAAAAGTGATATCATGTATATCTTATAATCAACCCATTCAAATATGTGCGCAAGAGTGGGAACAATTAGAGCATAATACATAATGAATAAGTTTGGTTATAACAAGAATTACACTACCTTTTGGATAACATTCCTAAGAATTGCACACATACATAAAAATTAGTGTTCTAATAATTAATGCTAAAAAGGATGACTTTTTGACATTGAGATTGGGATGGGGTAGAGGGAAAGAAAGTTATGGGGAATTCACAAAATATTTTACATGAATATGCATAGAGTTGGGAAAAGGGGAGTACCAAAACAAGTGAAAGAAGGAAGATGAGAATGACTAGATGAAGGAAGTGGAAGAGTGATAGATGGAGATGCATAGAGTTGGGAAAAGGGGAGTACCAAAACAAGTGAAAGAAGGGAGATGAGAATGACTAGATGAAGGAAGTGGAAGAGTGTGATAGATGGAGATGCATAGAGTTGGGAAAAGGGGAATGACTATTTTGGAGAAAGAAGTTAGGGTTTGATAGTGTAGAAAATTCAATGAACAAAATCATATTTTTTGAATGCTTTAATCCATATTTTATGTTTGTGTATTTGATAAGGCATGTTTTGTACAAGTTCATCTAAACTTAATTAAGAATATATGTATGTAAGAAAATTTCACTAAACTTAATTACGAATATATGTATGTAAGAAAATTTCACTAAACTTAATAGAGATTTTGTCTGAAACAAAATCATTGAATATATTTTTGAAAAATAAAGAAAAATCCATGCATTATTTTTTTGACTAAACTGGACAAACTTGCATAAGGTTTGTGGGTTACTGAGAGATACATATTTTGGAAACCTAATCCTCGTGATTATGGTTCAACACAAAATGTAAATATTGTAAATAAATTGAGAATATGAATAGTCATATAGAGAGATGAAAAGTTTGGTTGGAATGTGAAGAGAAACCACCATATACATTGTATAAATAAAAGATTTATCATTGAATAAAATCGAATCGGGAGTTATTCAATATTACAGTAGTATTAGGGCAGAGACATGCCATAAATCCTACTTGTATGTTTTTCGGTCTTGACAACCTTCCTTCTAGATCTTCGTTCTTCCCTCTACCATATTTATTTCAGGTGCTTGCCCATAGTCAGTTTGAGATATGAAATGGTGCGTTTCCTCAAGTTGCTGCACAATTTTGACTAATCATTGCCAGCATGTTTGAATT
>LPNX010238783.1:34458-63228 GCA_001517045.1 Pseudotsuga menziesii | reverse complement strand
GAACATTGCTCATTAATAATTGAAATATGCATAACATAGATATGGAAGGAAACAAATTTCTTTATTAATGAAGTTCTTGGAACAATTAAATATACATCTGTTTGATCTTGCTTCCTTGAAACATGGATCTGAGCCTTCTTACTTCTCTTCTCCAAAATAATTCCCCCAGCATAACCTTGTCTCCAAAAGGCCCCCTCTCCTGTAGCCTTTATCCTCTTTTTATTTTCCATTGGGAGGAGGAGTTACGAGGTTAGGGTGGTTATGGGAGTTGGGGTGGTTGAAAAATTGACCCCAACTTCCTCGTGATTAGTTTGATTAGTTTTTTTTCTAACGATTTTTAATGAAATACACAGGCGGAAAGAGGGCAACTTATGTATGATACGCGGGTTTCCTTAAGGAAACTTGCGTATGCAAATCTTGGGATAAATACACGGGTTGACTATGAGCAACTCGCATATGATACACAAGTTGTTAGTATACAAGTCATGTATACATGTAAAACTCATAAGAAAAATGTGTTAATGCTAGAGTAAGAAACATACCTTTTAGGTCAAAACTTCTTATAGTGTTAAGGACCTTCTATACATATTGTCCTTTTTTGTGACGATGCATTGAATATAATCACTTAGATGGAGAAGTGCCAATATGAGGTATAACATATGCCCCCTAATGTGTGAGGTCAGAGGTTAAGGAGGGACGAAATATGCTATAAGCTCAGAGGACTCAAAATCTAGGTGGCAAAGAAGTACCTGAAAGAGACAAATATAGTTCATTTTACAATATCACCATTGAGGATGCCATGTTCAATAATATGGAACACTAGTTGCTTTACAAGATACATATACATGATTTACAAAGTGGACCGCAACCACATGAGTATAATAACAGATCTTCAATAGCTGGATTTGTGTCAGAGATTATGGAACAATCTTGCGCAACTTAGGTTTTATAAGGTGAAAACCCAAGGTCATCGTCCCAATCCAAAGGATTACGGATTCTAACCATGTGAATAAATTAGTTGAAGTTGAACATGGAGGATACCGCTAAAGTATCAGTTAAAGATGTATATTGATAATCAACGTAAGGGAGACCACCAAGATGTAAAGTGGATCCCAAGGTACTATCCCAAGAAACTCTAGGTCTTAATCATTAGCTAGTGCTGATAGGAAGTCGTTTGTGAGAAGGAAGGCATTGATGAATCCTTCAATAGGTCACATGAGTAAACTGGTAGACTAGATGATGTAAGACGACATAGATTAAACTCATGGATTGCCAAAAAAGGATCAAGGTAAATAGACGGAGGATCATTAGGGGAGTTTTCAGGTCTAAAATGGGCCTCATAAGGAAATAATAAAATAAGAGTTATAATAAGAAAATAAAAGTTCTAAATTTTGGAGGAGAAAAACAAAAAGTACTTTTTCTTATCGTATTTTTGGCATATCTCCTTATCCGTATATACGTTTTTTATTGAAAATTTTATTTTTTGGGTGTCGTGGGTACCTCAAAAGTATGAAATGTGGGTATGGGTTGGAAGCATAATTAAATTGTGCATCCAACGAGTCCCCAAACTCGAAATTTAGGTGAACAAATAAGGAGATATGCCAAAAATACGATAAGAAAAAAAGTAGTTTTTTTCTTTTTCCCTCCATTTATTTTTAAAATTTTTACCTTTATGGTTGACATCGTCATCTTGAATCCTATTGGTTCTTACAAAGTGAATTTTGATTGTATAATTTTTGTTTTGAGGTCCAATTTTTACCTCAAAACTCCCCTAATTTGAACGATCCTTGAACAATGATCACGGCACAAGAGTGACCCAAGGAAACTTTAGAGTCAACAAGAACAATTAGACATATATGGAATGTAGGAGATATTAAAAGATTCGCCATATACTTAGATCAAGTGATCAATGGAGGAGTATGAACTCGGAGTATAGTTTGAAAGTGGAAAGCCAAAAAGTGAGACTTGACTGTCGGGAGACCCAAAACTGGTGTTGTGTTCAAGGATATGTGTGAACTTGCTTCCAACAAATTACAATTTAGAAAGAGTATTTCTTTCCTTTCTTTTTTGTAAAGTTTTAATGAGTTCAAGAAATAAATATCGGGACCTTCTTCATTTTTTAGCAAGCTTGAAGAAGAGATAGAATAGTGATTGATAAGTCACTGATTCATGGATTTTACGAGCCCGAATTAGTGGATTCTCCATGCTATTTTAACAATTTGAGAGTCTAAAAATGCCAAAAAAGACTCTAGTGGCGAGATTTTTCGTAAAGTTGGTCTCCTAAGTCTGAAAAAGTATAAAACAATCCAGAAGAGAAATCTCTTAGCTCCGCGGAACTAAGGTATTCCTTTTTCGTAGTTAGTCTACAAGATCAAAAAAAGGGGTAAACTATCACCATATTGATGCTCCTTCATGAGAAAGCATATAGCCTTAGTTTAATGAGTGTGAAGGAAGGCAAGATCACTCTGGTTGTTCCATTTATTTACGAGTATGGGGAAACCTACAGTAAACATGATGCTTTTGTACTAATGTGTTAACGAGCATGACAATGGCATAAAGAACACTCATAATCTTTTTCATGGTTTAAACCAGAGCACGTAAAAGAAAAAGTAAACTCAAACAGGTTTCTTTTTTGTAAATTTAGTTCTCCAGGCCTGAAAAAAATATAAAATTATACCTGGGAATACTCTTCTAGCCACAGTGATCCACATGGCCCGAGAAAGGCTTAAACTTATACCAATGTGGATGATCTTTCAATTCCTTTAACAAGTTTGAAACAACAAGTAAACTCGACAATCTAGTCATGTTTAAGGAGTCAGACCAGAGCTTAAAGGTAACTCCATAAGATAGGAGCCTATAACAAGGGGTGGTCAACAAAAAGAAACAGTATGAGGCTTATCTTTTTGTATGTAATAGAAACAAAGAAGGGTCATGAGTCCTAACAATGCGCAACATGGGTACCATAATGACAAGAAGGAATCTAAATAGGTTAACCCATGTTAGGTAGGCTCTAATCCATGGAAGAACAACGGCGATTGAAATATACTAGGAGGCTACAAATCGCAGTCCATGGATAAAAATGAATCCTACGGCTCAAAGAAAGATAAGTTATAAATGCAAAATGTGATGTGATAATTTCCTACCTTATATGCCAATGTATAATGTTCAATTTTTATCCATAACCTGGAAAATATAGGCAAAAATCAAAACAACATTAGTTATAAAATAAAAAATCAACCAAAAACTATATAAAGTCAGTAATTTTTTTTTTACCATATATAGTAATTTTGGTTTATAAAACTAAGTCATTTGGTTTTTACCTTGGAATAGTGCAAAACATCCCTAGATATTCAAATGCTTGGTACGATCAATCCGGTGGACCAAATCCGATTCCGCAAGTTACATGTAACTCTTCTCTCTCCTCTCTTTCTTTTCATGCCATTCATTTCAAGTTTCACCTGCAGTTTTTTATGTTTTATAAAGTTTAAAATGATACAATGCAGGATACATGGGTAGCCTCTTATGAACTCACATATTCAATAAAAAAATTGTGGGTGGGCAGTTGGGTACCCGCGTATAGTATGCACCGTTCTACACACTACACACGTGTATTATGCGGGTTAAGTGTAAAAAATTGGAATTGACTCAAAATTCATGGCTTTTGCATAAAATAGTGCTTGAATGGAGAGAGAGAGAGCGCGCATGAGGATCTGGACCACGAAACCTTATGCGATTCTTTGAACTTAAATCCCCTCCAATGGTTTGGTTTTCTCTAGTTCTTCTGCACGGCCAATATGTGTGCCTAATCTAGATTGTTGGAAACATTGGTGAGGTACTGGGATCCTGATTAGGGTGTATTTGACCTTCACAGTGAGACATTGGATATTACTGCAAAGGATATATATTTCATCACAGGTTTATCACATTGAGGGGTATCTAAGAACCTAAGTGGTTCTAGGAGAAGACCACAATGCAATATCTTGTTTCAGATTTTTTTTATTCAACTATTTGAGGAAGCCAAATTAGTTGATATTGAACCTAATAAGATAACCTCAACCTAGAGGAGCTCAAGGAAGGTAACCTTGGTGTTGCAAAGAGGTTGGATAGGTTTCTCATTTTAGACTATATGGTGGAGGAATATGTTAGGTGTTGGTCAGGGGTAGGAGAAGGTGGTGTGTCGAACCACCGCTCTATTATTCTCCAATATGAGACAGGGAAAAGAAACCTCCATCTCCTTTTAAGTTTAACTATTCCTAGATAAATGACGGAGATAATACAATTAATGTTTCCTCTAATTGGTCTAAATATGATCCAGGTAAGCGAGATTTTCCGATGTGCCAATAATCTCAAAAAAATAAAAAAATCTCTCTATGAGCTGGGCACGAGCTGGGTTGCCAAAAAAAGGAAAGAATTCCAAGTTGAGATGCACTTGATAAAATTTGACAAATCACTTTATGATTAGAATGATAATGATGTATTTAAGAACAATAGATGGATATACTTAAAGGATTGGAAAAGAAAAAATGCACCCGCTTGAATTAGAGGAGATTCATTGGAGACTAAAAAGCTAAGCAATATAGATCGAGGAGGGAGATCACAACACACAATTATTTAATCGCTACACCAATAACATGAATTCAATAAATACCATATGGGAAATTCATTGATTAGATGGATCTAAGGCCTCACCTTTACAGGATCTAGTGTTGGAGGTAGAAGACCAAAAATTCATAGATTAGATGGATCTAGGATCTCACCTTTACAAGATATAGTGTCGAATGCAGAATATAAATTTAAGAAGCTCTTCTCATAGTCTAAATTATCTCACATTAAGGATTGGTTAAAAATTATAAGGATTTTTCCAAGAATTGTTGATCCTGAAACAAGTGCCCAGATTGGAGGATCTAGTCACCAAGGATGAAATTCTACATGTGTTGCATTCCTTGAAGAAGGCAAGGAGCCTAGCCTTGATGGGTGGGAAGTTGAGTTTTACAATGGATTTTATGGTCTCTTGAGCGACGATGTTCTTGCAGTGGTTGAAGAATCTCTAATATCAAGTATGGCTCTTGGAGCTTTAAATACAACATATTTTTACTTTAATTTCCTAAATTAAGTGAGCCTATCTCATATGAGGAATTCATACCTATTTCCCTCTACAATATCATTTACAATCTCATCTCTCTAAAAATCAAACCTTTTCTATCCTCTGTAATTTTCGAAGATAAATTTGGGTTTATTCAAAATAGGAAAATATATGATGCTATTGGAGCCACCCAAGAAGGATTGCATTCTATGAAGAAGAACAAGGTGGTATGGATCTCCATGAAAATTGATCTATCAAAATCATTTTATAGGGTCAATAGGATCTTTTCAAGATCAATTATGCTCCAGAAGGAGTAAGTCTTTAAGTTGTCAATTGGATATTTGAATGTGTCTCATCATCTTCATTTGTAGTTCTATTTAATGGATCTCTCTCAAAAAATTTCAAAGCCTCAAGAGGGTTGAAGAAAGGGTTTCCATTATCCCCTTTCCTCTTCCTTCTAATTATTGATGGGTTAAACAGACTAATAAAGGACTTAAAAAGGGAGGGCGCCATCAAAGCTATTTCCATAACCCACTTACTTTTTGTGGACGATATACTCTTATTTGGAGAAGGCCAAGTTCTGGAATAACCATTTTTCAAAGACATCCTGGATAATTATTGTGTAGCGTTAGGAATGGAAATAAGCTTCATAAAATTTTATCTCGTATTCAATTGAATATCTTGTGAAATTGAGCAACAAATCTACAAGATTCTCCTTTTTCCCTCAGGTCCCTTAGAGAAAGGGATCAAGTACCTAGGGTTCTAGATAAAACCTAATGGATATTGTTACAAGGACTGGATGTAGCTCTATGAAAAATTGAATCTCATATTTCTTGCTGGTGTAACTAATGGTTAACTCTAGGGGCAAGTTTGTTTTAGTTAAAGTTGTTCTTGAGAGCATCCCCATATACTAGATGTCGATCATCCACATTACAGAAATAATGCTTGATAAATTCGAAAATGAAGCTTTAAGTTCTTATGGACAAGGGAAAAAACAAGAGAAGTGATCCCTCTTATCAGATGGTCTTTGCTTTCTTGACCCAAATCCATTGGCGAGTGGGGCCTCAAAATTTTATACTTTTTTGGTCATGATCTTGGAGCTAAGAGCTTATGAAGAATCATCTTCATGGATAGCTTATGGGGAAGAATTCTAAGGAGAAAATATCTACATAATCTCTCTACAAAGGAGTGAATCCGCTCAGAATGTAATTTGAATCAAGGTGTCTCGTCAGTATGGAAATGTTTAATAAGAAACTTCCCGGTCCTTGGGAAAAGGATGGTCTGGAAAATAAGAAAAGGAGACAAACTATGTTTAGGTGTGGACCCATGGGTTGGGTGCTCGGGAAACCACAAAGTCTCAAAAATATTAAATTTTTTCCTTGATTCTCATGGATTACACCACCTCATGGATGTGGCTCTGAATTATGAAGTTGTTATCGGTCTCCATATTTGGAAATCAACTTAATACCTCCACCTTGATGATGATATAGTGGTCTAATGGAGACATTATACATCTACAATGAATCATAGCATGATATTCCTCTAAGATAATGAAGACAGGCTTATTTGATCTTGGAATCATGTAATAAGGAGACTCACTGCCAAACTTGGTTACAAAGCCCTATCTAAGGATATTTTCAATGAGGAAAATTTATGGTGGTGGAAATAAATATGGAAGCATGAATTCCTGCTCAAAATTAAACTATTTTCCTAGTTATCTATTTCCAATAGAATCTTGACTTGGGATAGCTTCTAGAAAAGGACATGGTAGGGACCCAATCATTGTATATAGTGCAAAAAAAACTAAGAATCTGTAAACTACCTCTTTTCATATTGCTCGTACTCTAAGTAGGTTTGTAATGATGCCATAAGTTCAATGAATTTCCTAGGAAAATGGACATTGGACTCTCTAGAGTGTGGCTTGCACATTTGGCTCTCAAACGGACAATTAACCCCCTTCTCTGTGCTTCCTCTATTCGTCATCTGGCGTATCTGAATTACTTGCAACAACATGATATTTAATAATAAGAATTGGGAACTTAGAGCTATGGTTTTAAAAATAGAAATAGCATTCAAAGAAAGAATCCAATGTAGAACCTTACACAAGTCAAGAATTATGAACGAGCACGTGATAAACTATGATTCAACTTGGGGATATTTCGACGATGCCTACCAAGGATGCCTTGGTCGTTGTGGTCTTGGTGTTGTCCTCCAATTGAAAAAGATACACGTATTTCTCTTAAAATATGGTGCATGGCTCGACAACAATAATGTAATGTCCCTTTTTTAAATTTTTACCAAAATGCCCAATTTTCCAATTTTTTCACAATTTTGGCTCTTAATTAGTTTTAGTGTCTTGGTCTCCAAATCAGCCCAATTGCTCCCAAATATTTAAAGAAGGTGTATGAATGATATAATAACTTAATTATTATGTTCATGGATGTATTATGTCCCTCCAATCACTTCTGAAATTCTTTACTAAATTCTTAACAAGATAGATGATTTTACTGGCAATTTTGGGCTCAAATCCTCCCAGGGTAAGTGGTAGAAATGGCTTCCCAAATGTACAGAAACCCACTAGAATTATTAAATAGAATCAGGGTATGTGTAGAATACATTATCAGAGACTCATATTCATAACCAATCGACCTCCCATGATTGTTATCGCTTCTTTCAATCAGATATAAAAAACTAGTTTTGGACCCTTGGGGAAATGAGGTGTAGTTTGCTCCAACTGCTATGAAATTTGACCCAATGGCCACAAATTATCAGTTTCTGAACATGAAACCCAAAATATACTTTAATTACATTCCATTCATTCATAAATAATCAATATTTTATACATCCATTCAAATCCATCAAGATTACAAGAGTTTACAACAAGGTAGTGGGGAAATGGCATTGTTTATTCATTATTGAGCAATAATACATAATATTTCCTAGAATTTTGACCTAATATATTTATGAAATTAAATATCAGATCATTTACATCAGAATACAAAATACTGAAGCAAGAGAATCTCCCTCAAAGAGATGAATAGCTCACCAAGTGCGCCTCACTCCATAGAGCTGGAATATGATAAGAAAACTTGAGAAAGGAAGAACAAGATGAAATTGATATGTCCAAGAGATGATGTATATTTCACCTATAACTTATGAATCCATTGAATCTCCTTGAAATACCTAAGTGTCCTCTCCAAACACCAACTAGGATTGGAATCTTTCACCCTCGAAATTGGCTAAGGCATGAACTAGTCATCCACTAGCTCTCTCTCTTCACAATAACAATTTTCACAAATGATAAAAAATTCCTTCTCATGGCTGATCCATGAATTTTATAAACATTATTGGTATTCTAAGGTTCCAAATCCATCCATAAACCAAAGCCAGGTCGAATTGGTGTGGCTTCTCATGTTATGCCATGTGGCCTCTCTCTTCACCTTCCCTCTTCTCCCAAATTCGAGTAGGAGCCTCTTGGCCTTCTCCAACTCCCATGAGCGCCCTCTAAGATGATCTATTAAGGGCTAGCATGTTAGATATGTCAGATTTCAGCATTCATACCTGACTTGTGTCATAATTGTCATAGAATATCCATCATTGGTGTCATAGATGTCATAAATGTAAGGGGAATCTAGCCAAGTGTCCATGAAACTCCCATTTGAATCTTCCTCTCCCCATGTAAATTACAATTCATCCAAAATTAGACCTATGAAGTATATGGACAAGTATATTAACCTTATAATCCATCCAAAAACATTAGGCTTCCCATAGATTCGAGATTGCAAGAGGAGGATGCCATTTAACATAGGAATTCTAGCTTGAGTGGGCCCCATAGTATCCATGTGTCTCCATTCTCCATCACCATTTCATTTTTCACTTGCATTAATTTAATTAAATCCATTAAATAAATATTTATTCCTTCTAATTTATAAACACCATTTATTATCTCCCTTATTAACTTCCCAATGTTTCCACCCAACTTAGGGAACTAGTAGGATTGATGGAATTTTCCTGCTATGTAATTATTTGAATGGGGACATTACAGTCCTCCCCACCCAATATTGCTTGTCCTCAAGCAATTTCAGAATTGGATGCTGCAAAATATTCTGCTCTTCCCATGTGGCATATTCACTTGGTAGATCCTTCCATTGCACCAAGTATTCTTTGATTGTTCTGCTCCTCAATCTTCTCTCCCTTGTCTTCAAAACCTTTTCCAGAATAAGTTTGATTTGTCCTTCATCATCCAAAGGAGGGAGTGTATTTGAAATGACGATTTTCTGACCAATATATTTCTTGAGACAAGAAACATGAAATACATTATGAATTTTAATCCCTTCTAGAAGTTCCAACTCACATGCTACTTCTCCAATCTTCCGGATTACCTTGTAGGGCCCATAGTATCTTGGCTTTAGCTTTTCTGCTCCATTCCTTTTGAGAGATGTTTGTTTGTATAGCCACAACCTCAAATACACTAAATCATCAACCTAAAAGGTCCTTCCCTCTCTATGTTTATCTACATATTGTTTTTTCTGATTTTGGGCAACCTACAAATTGTCTTTTAAAAGCTTTAAATTTCTTGGCTTTCTTCTGCCCAATGTTTAGCATTTGGAGCTATCCTATCACCAAATATCATATCAGAAAATGTAATAGCATCATAACCATATAATGCTCTGAAATGAGACATCTCTATTGACATGTGAAAGGTGGTGTTGTAGCAAAACTCACCCAAGTGTAGCCATTTTGTCCAATCTTTTTTTTGTTCTCCCACATAGTTTCGAAGGTACCCTTCCAACCATTTATTCGCCCTCTCTGTTTGTCCATAATTTTGGGGATGGTAGCTTGTACTTGGATTCAACTGAGTGCCCACCAATCTGAAAATTTCTTGCCAAAAAGCACTCATGAATCTACCATCTCTATCACTCACAATGCTCTTGGGGAGCCCATGCAATCTGAAGATTTCTTTGAAAAACATGTCACTCTCAGTTGTGCCCCTCAAGATGCGCAGCAAGAAGTTGTTCAGGCCTCTCTACCCTACATTAGCAAGCCCTTAAGGATACATGTCAACAAGGCCAAGGAAGGTAGGTGGGAAGGTATGAATTTCACCCCTTAGTCTCATATTATTTATTGTTTATCTTTTCATTTGAGACATGAAGGTATGAATTATGTTGTTGACAATTGCAAAATTTCAAGGATTATTGGGGTTACTAATGTAATTGTGGAAAAGATAAGTGACATACCTATATGTACAAAGAAAATCTTGAGTAAATGCATGGATAGGTTGTGGCTCACATGTGAAGGTTTACAAAGTCCAACTCCACTGATAGCCTCATAAGTTTAGGATTCATGGGCGGGCTTCAAGCTAAATTTTTCTGAAGATATGAATGATGGAGGTACCCCATACATAAGTCCACTAAAAGAATGGATCAACAAAGCTTGTCAAAGTTATCCGTCTCCATGGCACCAATTTCAAGTTTTCCAAGTTCTTAAGAAGGTCTGGTTTCATGCACTCATCAAGACAAAGATCCTGGTACAAACTCAACATATCATTAATGAGGTATTGTATTGGATTACGCTAAAGGATAAAGGTAAGATGGCAGGTATGAATTGCTTACTCAAATGGTTTCATTGGTGGTATGATTTCATTTAACCTATTTTGATTAACATGGTTAGAGTATGTAGGTTTAGATGCATTAGGCATATTTATGTGTGTTGCATTTCATGTCTTTTCATGTCTAGTTAGTTTATTGTTTTTAGTTTGTTTACTTCATTTTGAGAACAAGGCAGGATGGAAGCGTTTGCATATATATGATTTTAATCTCTCGAGAATTCGATATATGTGTAGGTCTACATGTACCATCAGATTCACAGGTTCTCAAGAACTCATGGGAAGAGCACTCGTCCTGCAGTTGGAGCTAGTGTTACACTACACTTGTACCCAATGCACCTTCAAGTGTACCCCAGGGAGAGAGGGGCAATTTTTTAGACAAGGAGGGGTGTTATTGACCGATAGCGGTCATGGATGGACCCTTTGGTCCTCCTTTAAGAGTAAGGAATTACCCTCTTCTAAAATGTATCTTAAATAAGAAAAAGGTAGAGAGAGATAGACAAAAATAAGAGAGAAAAAGCGAATATCATGGTATTTTGCAATAACTTTTGATAGCAAAGTTGGATTGTGGCTCTCTTGGTACCATTGGAAAGGTCTTGTTGAGGGCTACAACTTTCGTGTTTTAATATTTGCAAGATTACTCACGGTTTGTTCGGGGCGTGTATTTTTTTAAATATGGGCATGAAGAATCTTGAAAAGCATATTTTCAAAGATGCTTTTTCGAGATTCCTCATGCCCATATTTACAAAAATGGATGCCCCGTCCAAACCATGAGGAATATTGCAAAGATCAAAACACAAAAGTTGTATCCTTTGAGGAGACCTTTCCAACGGTACCAAGAGCACCCTAATCCGACTTCAAGATCAAAGGTTATCACAAAAATATCGTAATATTCTTTTTTTCTCTCTCATTTTTGCCTATCTCTCTCTACCTTTTTCTTATTTAGGATACATTTTTGGCTTGGGAATTCCTTATGAGGGTACAATGGCTTAATGGAATTGCCACCTGCCTGTTAAAGAGGTTTTTAAGCTCAAGGTTGGTGTCCAGGGCCCCTAACGGTTGACCATCGGATATGATGGTTCCATTCCCTTCTTGTGTGCTTTGGTGGCCTCTGCTTCATCCATGAGACACTAGTCTTTAGTCAGTGGTTCCTTGCTCTCCTTGGCCTTCTTTCCTCAGAGAAAGGAATCCTCCATATCAGGTCATTTCCATGCTTTGAGGAGGGTGTTGAGGGATTTTACAGCATTCTAGGGGTTAGATGGGGCATAACACTCTCCCTCCAGCCTGCTCCGGCCTTTCGTTTGGAGAGATTCACTTATTTGAGCATGTTTTGGCATCTGGGGATGCAAACACCCCCAGGTATCCTACCATAATTTATATTTTATTATTATTTTCTTTTAATTTTAAGTTGACATTAAATAATTATAAATTTACTTGTTTTAAGGCATGCATGACTGGATAAGAGAGTGTAAGATCATATATATAGATCACCTCACTTTCATTTTAAATAAGAACTGATGGGATAATACACTATGCACTTGTTTTACCCTACTTAGGGTTTTCTCTAGATGGATGTGTTCCTCGTGAGGAAGTTTTTTGGTTAATGCAAGTTGTTTTCTGGTAATTCTTTGGTGAATCTTTGCTTTTGGTGATGCTTCGATTTGTTGGATAAACACAAACACAAGGAGGTCATACTTCTTACCTTTTTGTTAGATGTTGGTGGATGTGCAATTCTGAAGTCTTAGTGGTAGCCTTAGAGCTACACTTTTCCCTAGGATAGGTCACTGCTTTCTTTCCTGTTGCCTTAGTAACAATGGCACGCCTTCTTGTGAGGGTGCCATAGGGTTTCTCCATAGATTTTACTAGGTTAGTTTCTTAAACTAGGACCCTCCTTCACTAGGTTAGCGCTCCTCCTGAGAAACCCTAGGTTAGGTAGGGATCGTTCTAGGGTTTCCTATGTTTTCACACTTCTTTCCCTCACAAAAGCTAGTCTAGGTAACATCTTAGATTAGTCTAAGTTAGCTTTAGATTAGTTCCTTAGCCTAGTTCATTTCTTAGGTTAGGGTTAGTATTTATTTTAGGTTAGGTTTAGTTTATAGTTTGAGTTAGGTGAGTGGCTAGTTCAGTTTCTAGGTTATTTCTTTTTAGGATGTAGGCTAGGGATAAGTCTACATTCCCAACCCTCGATACCCTTAGAACTTGTTCCTAACCTTCCCATCTCCCGTCACCTCCTACGCAAACCTAGCAAAATTGCCTCCTCCTTCGCACTCATCCTCGACCTATCTCCAACAACCTTCATACCTTGCCCCAACTATTGCAAGTAACCTGCATGATGACCTTGCATTCATCATAGCCTGCTCCCCAGCCATCTTACACAGTCGCGGTCTTTGCACGCAACCTGCCATTCATTGCTGAACTTCCTTGCTCTAAAACTTGCAACAGCTAACGTCTTCTTCCTCGTGGACCATCTCTCTATTCTCTGCGAACACCTTTCATCCTCTGCCAGCAGCATGCTCCACCAGCTCAAGTACACCATTGTCTCCACGTCCTGCAGATGATTCACACCTCCTTCCTTACACTTGCAGATATAACCCCTTGTGCGGATAGTGCCTTCAACACCCACGCTTCCTTCCACACAGACTAATGCGTAGCCTTTTCCTCTGCTCACTATGTCGGGCATGAAATTTCCTTTCCTGCCCTCACGATCCTAGTCTACCTTTCTTCTCAACCTGCATCCGCTCGCAACTGCGCCTTGTCGCAGCCTTGACCCGCTACCTCCGCTTACAGCTTCGCCTTGTCGCAACCCTGAACCGCTACCCCCACGCTACCATAGCACTCCTTCCCTGCTTTTCCACACTACATCCCTCTCCTCCTTCCTACAATGGCAATCCCCTCTCCTTCAGTTACTGCCCTCCCACTCTCGGGTCCTACATTCCACTCACAGCCTCATAGCCAAAGTCGGATGCACACCTACGTTGGATTCTTCCGTGCGTTTATCCACCCTCCCGGCTGCCCTTTCAATGCCAGACGTTTTTCCTCCACGTTCATTCCAGCCCATGTCTCTAATTACAATGTAGGCAGACGAATAATCAAATCATATATGCATTAAACACAATATTTACTTAATGAGTTAATAACTAATACACATTTTGCTTGTGGCATTTTACTTATATTTTTCATATTTACAAGTCAACGTGTGTGCTTGGTCTGTTTTGGGTGTTATAGCATCATTATAATGTTATACCAGTATATAGTACTATTGCTAATCAAAGACAATGACGCATGTAATGTAAAATAGTTGATGCTCATAGTATTACTCGGTTATTTTGCATGGTCAACTACTGTTCTAGTTTCAATGAATCTGTAATGCATTATCACTCATGCCATTGATGCATAATGAATCATATGTTGTTTAGTATTTGTTTAGTGGGAATAGAGTTGATATACTAATCGCTGTTGGGTATGTTTGTTATGTGAATTACTTGCTTTTCATTACACAAATGCTTGTCTTTCGACTCGAAATGAGAACGTGGTTTGAACTGATTGATTGAATATCCTTGGATGAACGCGTTCGTCAAGTATATCATAATTCATCGTGTTCACTTTTTTAGACTCCACTAGGCATTGGTAACTAACATGTGTATGCGCGAGATCAATTTTTGTTAGTGTCTTCGCAGGAGCATAATAGGCTCTTCCCTAGGAGGTTTCGACTTCCAAAGAAGTTACCTGGTATAAGCGACTAAGGTGATAGTGGTCTCATTAGAGGAAATTTGGGGTCTAAAATGGGCCTTATAAGAAAACGTGCCAAAATAAGTTTTTGTGAGTTGGAATTCAAGAACCAATAGAATTTCAATAAAATAAGTCAACCATAATGGTTGAATTGACATATTTGTCATTAAAAAAAACTACTTTTTTTGTTCGTATTTTCGACATATCTCATTGTGTTTTTACTCAAATTTCGATCGGGAGAGCTCGTTTGATGCGGAATTTGATTCCGCATCCAACGAGTACCCACATTGCATACTTTTGATGGACCCCACTACCCCAAAAACAAGAAATACCTGAAAAAACATTATGATGACCCCGCTACCCCAAAAACAAGAAATACCTAAAAAAACGTGATGATGATGTTATCATCACGTTTTTTTTCAGGTATTTCTTGTTTTTGGGGTAGCGGGGTCCGTCAAAAGTATGCAGTGTGGGTACTCGTTGGATGTGGAATTTGATTCCGCATCCAACGAGCTCTCCCAATCGAAATTTGAGTAAAAACACAGGGAGATATGTCGAAAATACAAACACAAAAAGTAGTTTTTTTCTTTCTTCCTCCAAAATTAATCAATATTATTTTATTATTTTCCTTAGGAGGCCCATTTTAGACCCCAAAATTCCTCTAATGCTTGTCTCTCATATGCTTACCGATGGCTAGCACTACCATTTCAACCGGTAACATTTTGGCGCCATTTTCGAGGACCATTCCAAAATTTGAAGCAATTGATCCCGAGTCATTCACACCCCCGGCAAGAACGACATTCGGTAAGAAAGAATTGAGGTAAAAGTCTTTCTGGGTATTTTGAATTTTTTTTTAAGGACTAACCTGCAGATCTTGAAGTCCTAATTATATACGATTGCTTACATTTTGTTAAGGGCTAACCTAGAGGATTACCCAACAACTCCATAAAGAACTCATCTCGTCCCATCTATCATGTACTCCCTTGTTTTATTTAGTAATTTGGCGATATTTGCTTAACTAACCTGGTAGGTTTCTCCTGGCGACTCCAACCGAAGAAAAATAAAATAAGTACTCTATAAAGACAGGGAATCTTGATGAGATGGCGTCCAATTATGAATTGTGGATGGACATATTAGACTTGTCATGTGTTCCAGGTTTCCCACACAACTACGCCATTAAAGATGGTGGGAAGGAATTGTTCCCATTGTTCAAGTAGTATCAGAACCATGCAACATCCCATGCGCAAGCATTCGTGCAATTCATCCAGGCAAGTAACATCGTGCATGAAGACATAGAGATGAGGCTATTTCTATTATCTCTTCACCTAGAGGACAATTTGTCAGTCATAAATTGGTATGAGGGTTTTCCTCACAAAATATTTTCTTCACTCTGGTAGTTCATTAATGCATTTGGCATGGACTGGGATTAAGGTGTAGAAGAACAAGAAAGAAAGGCCATGATCGACAGAATATGGGAAGAAACCCTAGGAAAAAGCCAGACTCAAGATGATGTCGGAGAAGGAACCAAAGATGATAGTCCGTTCGAGTTTGAAGATCCTGATAATCCGAGTGCTACAGAAATGGAAATTGGTTTCGCTCCTCTTTATCTATCAACTTTCCTAAGTTATTCAGATCAATTACTCGAGGTATTCTGGAATGCCTTCAAGGGTGACCATGATAATGTCGTGCATCATGTGGAATGGTTTATGATGATGGGTTCAGAACATGGTATTAAAAAAGAAGAAGATGTTTACATGTGATCATTTTTCCTTTACCTGGGAGGAAAGGCTCTTGCTTGGTTTGTGGCCCTAGATAAAGGAACAATATCATCATTTGCAGAATTGGTGGAAACAGTCTAGTGACCACTGGCATTCAAGGCGTCGTGACGAATGGATACCTCATGTCAAGCATGCGAAGTATTTGTTCAGTAAGGAAGCCCAAAACAAAGATCAGTTTGAAGCAACTATTGTTAAGGGTTTAACTAATGATATCTTCAGCATGATAGATGAAGCTTCCCAAGGAGAGGAATATGATGATGGTCCCGAATATGACGATCCGGAAGTCCTAGTTGAAGAAGCTGAGGAACAAAAGGTTACGATGATTCCTCCCTTCCAACATACATAAATGTTGATGACATACTAGAACTCTGGGAACATAATAACGAGAATTCTGAAGACGATGGTTATTGGACATTTGTGGGCCCACCTTTATATTATTCCTCGAGACCAAGTAGTATTCTCTCCATATGTTGCAGCGAGGAAGAGAAGCTTGATGAAGTTACTCAGGAAGACCCATAACTTTAACACTATTTGGGACGAGGAACTCCTAGTCACCTCTAGCAGGGATGTTGAAGACCTAACTTATGAAGAACGTGTTGAAAGAGATATGATCATTCCTTCCCCTTATGAGGCTAATGAAGAAGAGCGACTCAACCCTTTTTCCACCATAATTGAAGATGGAACATCACTAGAATTTGTAGATAGTTTTTATATGCAGATGGGACATTATGATGAAAAGTTTGAAAACTTGGAACCTCGTATCTCTAGTGATTCGTCCATGATGTCGCCATCATATTCATCCTGCAATAGGGAAGCTTGTCGCACAAAGGATTCTTTTGCAGATATTCATCATATGATGAGAATAGGTTATCACTCTGAGTTGTGCCCCTTAAGATGCACAAAAGAAGTTTTTCAGGCCTCTATACACTACATCAGCAAGACCTTACAGATACATCTCAACAAGGACAAGGAAGGTAGGTGGACAGGTATGAATTTCACCCCTCAGTATCATATTATTTATTTTTTATCTTTTCATTTGATACATGAAGGTATGGATTATGTTGTTGACAATTTCAAATTTTCAAGGATTATTGGGGTTACTAACGTAACTGTGGAAAAGATAAGCGACATACCTATATGTACAAATAAAATCTTGAGTAAATGCAGGGATAGGTTGCGGCTCACATGTGAAGGTTGCAAAGTCCAACTCCATTGATAGCCTCCCAAGTTCAGGATTCATGGGCGAGCTTCAAGCAAACATTTTTTGAAGATATGTATGATGGAGGTACCCCATACATAAGTCCACTAGAATAATGGATCAACAAAGCTTGTCGAAGTGATGCTTCTCCATGGCACTAGTTTCAAGTTTTCCAAGTTCTTAAGAAGGTATGGTTTCCTGCACTCATCAAGACGAAGATCTTGGTACAAACTCAACATATCATCAATAAGGTATTGTGTTGGATTACGCTAAAGGATAAATGTAATATTGAAGGTATGAATTGCTTACTCAAATGGTTACATTGGTGGTATGATTTCACTTAACCTATTTTGATTACCATATTTAGAGTAGGTAGGTTTAGTTACATTAGGCATATTTATGTGCGTTGCAATATTTCATGTCTTTTCATGTCTAGTTAGTTTCCTTCATTTTGCGAAAAAGGCATGACAGAAGTGTCTGCCTCTAGATGATTTTATCTCTTGAGAATTTGAATATTTGTGTAGGTCTACTAGTACCAACAGATTCATAGGTTCTCGAGCACTCTCGGGAAGAGCACTCGTCCCTCGGTTGGATCTAGTGTCACACTACACTTGTACCCAATGCACCTTCAGGTGTACCCCAGGGAGAGAGGGATAATGTTTTCAACCATGAGGGTTGTTATTGAGCAATGGTGGTCATGGCTAGACCCTTTTGTCCTCCTTTAAGGGTATTATGGCTTAATGGCACTGCTGACTTCCCGTTAAAGAGGTTTTTAACCTCAAGGTTGGTGTTCGGGGCCCCTAACAATTTACCACTGGGTCTCATGGATCCATTCCCTTCTTACGTGATTTGGTGGCCTCTGCTTCAAATATGAGACACTAGTCTTCGGTCGCGACTACTTCATACACCCTCCTAGCCCTTCAGTCAGTGGGTCCTTTCTCTCCATGACCTTATTTCCTCAGAGGAAGGCATCCTCCATACCAGGTCGTTTCCATGCTTTGAGGGGGGCATTAAGGGATTTTATAGCATTCTAGGGGTTATATGGGGCATAACGCCCTCCATCCATCCCGCTCCATCCTTTCTTTCAGAGAGATTCAATTATTTGTGCATGTTTTGGCACGTGGGGATGCAATAAACCCCAGGTAGCCTACCATAGTTTATATTTTATTATTATTTTATTTTAATTTTAAGTTGACATTAAATAATTATAAATTTACCCGTTTTAAGGCATGTAGGCCTAGATAAGTGAGTGTGAGATCATATAAATAGATCTCCTCACTTTCATTTTAAATCAAAACTAATGGGATAATACACTATGCACTTGTTTTACCCTACTTAGGGTTTTATTTGGATGGATGTGCTCCCGGTGAGGAATTTTTTCGGTTAATACAATCTTTTTTCTGGTAATTCTTTGGTGAATCTTTTCTTTTGGTGATGCTTCAATTTGTGGATAAACACAAGCATAACGAGTTCAGGATTCTTCCCTTTTTGTTGGATGTTGGTGGATGTGCATGTATGAAGTCTTAGTGGGATCCTTAGAGATGCATTTTTCCCTAAGATAGGTCACTGTCTTGTCGTCTTAGAAACAACGACACATCTTCCTATGAGGGTGCCCTAGGGTTTCTCCATAGATTTTACCAGGTTAGTTGCTTAACCTAGGACCCTCCTTCACTAGGTTAGAGCTCCTCCTCAAAAATCCTAGGTTAGGTAGGGCTTGTGATAGGGTTTCCTAGGTTTTCACACTTCTTTCCCTCACAAAACCTAGTCTAGGGTTAGTCTTAGATTAGTCTAAGTTAGCTTTAGATTAGTTTCTTAGCCTAGTTCATTTCTTTGGTTAGGGTTAGTATTTAGTTTAGGTTAGGGTTAGTTTTTAGTTTGAGTTAGGTGAGTGGTTAGTTCAGTTGTTAGGTTAGTTCTTTTTAGGACCTAGGCTAGGGTTAAGTCTACATTCCAAACCCTCGCTAGCCTCGACCCTTGTTCCTAACCTTCCCATTTCCCCTCGCCTCCTACGCAAACTTAACAATGTTTCCTCCTCCTTCGCACCCATCCTCAACCTATCTCTCAGAACCTTCATACCTTGCCCCAACTACTACAGGTAACCCGCGTGATGACCTTTCTTTCATCGTAGCATTTTCTCCAGCCATCTAACACAATCACGGTTTCTACATGCTACCTTCTATTCACCGCTGAACCTCGCTGATCTAACACTTGCAGCAGCTGACATCTTCTTCCTCGCTGACCATATTGCTATTCTCTGCTAGTACCTTTCCTCCTTCACTTGCAACATGCTCCACCAGCTCAAAGACACTGCTATCTCCACATCCCACCGACAATTCACATCTCCTTCCTTAAACTCACAGGTATAGCACCTCGCACGGACATTGCCTTCAACGTCCACACTGCCTTCCACACATACCAGTGCAAAACCTTTTCCTCCGCTCTCTCCCTCGGGCCTACGATTTCTTTTCTAACCCTCACGATCCTAGTTTACCTTGCTTCTCAACCTGCGTACGCTCGCAGCTGTGCCTAGTCGCAGCCTTGACCCGCTACCTCAGCGCTGCCATATCACTCATTCTTCCCTGCTCGTTCACACTGCAGCCCTCTCCTGCTTACTACAGTGGCAATCCCCTCTCCATTAGGTGCTTCCCTCCCATTCGCGGGTCCGCCATTCCACTCGCAGCCTCCTAGCCAAATTCAGACATGCACACGCATTGGATACTTTGTTGTGTTTATCCACCCTCGCGACTACCCTTTTAGTGGCAATCGTTTTTCCTCAACGTTTATTCTAGCCCGTGCGTCATATTACAACGTACGCAGGCGAATAATGAAATCGTATATGCATTAAACGCACTATTTACTTAATGGGTTAATAACGGATACACATTTTTCTTGTGGCACGTTACTTATATTTTTTATCTTTACAAGTCAACGCATGCGCTTGGTCTGGTTTGGGTGTCATAGCATCATTATATTGTTATACAAGTGTATAGTACAGCTGCTAATCAAAGACAATGACGCAAGTAATGCAAAATAGTTGATGCTCATAGTCTTATTCAGTTATTTTACATGGGCAACTACTGTTCTAGTTGCATTGAATCTCTAATGCATTATCACTCATGCCATTGATGCGTGATGACTCATATGTTGTTTAGTGTTAGTTTAGTGGGAATAGAATTGATATACTGATCATTGTTGGGTGTGTTTGTTATTTGAATTGCTTTCTTATGATTACACAAATGATCAAATGATCAATTGAATATCCTTGGATGAACGCGTTCGTCAAGTATATCATAATTCATCTTGTTCACCTTTTTAGACTTCATTAGGCACTGGTCGCTAACATACTTATGCCCGAGATCTATTTTTGTTAGTGTATATGCTCCTTAGTGTATTTGCAGGAGCATAATAGGGCTCTACCTTGGGAGGTTTCGACTTTAGTTAGGGATATACAATTAAGATGACAATGTAGTTAGGGATATACAACTAAGATGACAATGGTCACTTGTTTCTCATATGCTTATGAACAACTAGCACTACCATTTTAACTGGTAACATATAAATTTCGTTATTTTTGATCTTTAACCTAAGTTATAAAAAAATAATCTTGTGTTAACATGTTCAATCCTGAGTCATCATAACCTCCAGAGAACACAACATTCATTTCCTCCGAGTTTGCAACTTGTGAGTCATGTTGTAATGGCGTTTACTGTGGAAAGAGATTAACATTGATGTTGAAGGCTACAATTTGTAGTTATCTTCAATGTATTATGGGTTGGTTCGATGCCCTACGAGTCTTTTGTTAAGGCATTTATATATATGGTAGTATTGGAAGTCGAAATCCAAGGGTTTAACTTTATATATGGTAAATACCATTACGTGAATAGATCATTAACAAAAGTTTCTCATGTGTCATGTATGAGGTTTGGGTTTGATACCTAACAACTCTAAGTGAAAAGAATAATAAGAGTACTAATCTTGGAAAAGGATTTGGGGTATAATATATTAGTTATGCGTTGGTTTAGAACCATTCCCATGTTGTAACCAATAACTTGTATCTAATATATAACTTGAAATTTTGGACTTTAAACCAGAGGCTTATATAATCCTTCTTTCAGTTCAACTTTCAACATACATTTATAATAACTAAAATATGCAAGTTCCGATATACACTTTCATTCAAGTTATAACATGTCACTTCTTCTCTAATTCAATTTAAAGTAAACATCACAGTTAATTATGAAAAAAATATAAACATCTCATTATATATTTAAAAAAATACACAAATACATAATCAAATTAAATATAAAAGCTAGTTCCAACTATTTTATTTTATAAAAATTAATTTACATTTATATTAATTAAGTTAATTTACAATAAAACAAACACTCATTATGTAATATAATGTAGTTCTGAAATAGTGGTGCAACAATACTTGTGGTGGGAGCCTATAGGTCTCAGGTCCATTTTTGGGGCTGTCGCTACCCTTGATTCCTAAAAAGAATACCAGAGTCAACCACATTCAGGAATGAAACTAAAAAGAATAACAGAGTCAACCAGAGTCAACCACATTCAAGAATGAAAAAAAGAATAACAGAGTGTTAGGAATGAAAAAAATGTAAGTAAAAAATGTTTCGAAGGAACAAAAACACAAATATTAAAAATGGTTCAATCAATACATTTAAAAAACTAAAGACATTATTATGTAAAAGAAAATATGCATTTATATTGGTCCTATGGATTTGATTCATTTGATTTTAGAATAAAATTAATTTAAAATTTTTATAATGATATTTGAAGCTAGGATATATTATATTATTATAGATTAAATTTTCTTTAAATGGACATTAAAGATCATCATCATTAATAATATAAAAATAATCAAATTATTAAAAATAATCAAATTAATATTTATAATATTAAGTTTTACTTATTTTTAAAATCTAATAAAAATATTGTAAGAAAATAATTAAGAATAATAAATTGAAATATTATTATAAATATGCTATAATTTTTAATTTGTATGATTAAAATTAGTTTTTGAAATTTTTAGGGTATATATCTTTTGTTCATTCTAGGTGAGTTTATAAGATTTTGCCTAAGTCTTGTTTAATGAGTCTTGAGAAATAATAGATATGTTTAATTTAATTTACTAAATATGGTATTATGAATTGATTTTAGTTAATGAATCTTGGGGAATGAGATATATTGGTCCATGTGATTTTGGAAAAGAAATAATAAATGCCCTTCTGGAAATAAATTTTATAGATTCATTGATCCAAGTCATTTATAAGTTTAAAAAAAATTAAAACATAATTTTTTTTAAACATCTTAAAAACTTAAGCAAATATATGACTCTAAGATTTGAATGGTAACTTTCTTCCTACTCTAATTCCATTTCACATTTTTCCTAAGGGAAGAAAAATGGATCAATAGGGCCCATAGGGACTCTAAATACTTTAGTTGTATTTCCAGCCTTTCCTTGACTTGGTATTACAAGGGTATTCCAAATGTTAATTAACCATCTTTTCTTTGCATAGTCTTAGAGTTGGTAGATTGTTGTTTTGTTATGAATGTATTCAAATTGAACACTTTTATGACATGGTATTTGAGCTCTTGATCATTATATTGGACTTGATCCTTAATTTCTATTCTATCTTGATTTTAAGATTATTATCTTCAAAACAAAAAATTAAAAAAAAACAAATTTTGCTCTATTGTAAAGTGGTTGGCACAGTATGATATGCATTCTACATTATTAGCATACAACATTCACATATATAGAAAAGCAAATTACTAAGAACTCAAACTCAAACTAATTAGTGCCATTTTTCACAATTGTCATAAATACTATTTCAAGTATGAATAGCAATATATTTAACATGTTTCAAGCTTCATTGTTACCATTAAGCTGAAATCAAGTTCACTTTATGAATTGAAGTTAAAAAAGAATTCCTATTATAGACTAAATAGTTAATACTAGTATTGACCAACTTTACAAAGACTACTAATCATAAAAAGGAAAAATTGATGTCCAATTCGCTCCAAGGTCTTGCAAAAACTCTTGAAATGTTTAAACAATAAATTATTCTGCTGAAGTTATTCTCAACTTTTGTGAAGTTATTGTGTTGACACCCCATTTCCATGTTTGCCTTGAGTCAATAACCCATTTTTGCACGTCTTGAAGAATTAGCTAGCTACAATTAACAAAATACTTCAGCTTAACTCAGGTGGCAACGTTGGGGACATTGCCACCTTGTGGCTCTTGTTAAAAATTATAACATGTAGTGAGTAATAAAATCCCATCATTTTTTTTAAATGCATAATGTCATTACAATTCAAATCCATTATTTTATTAGAATTCAACTTGTGTAGAACTATCTATCCATAATTTCATCTAAATAATCAAACAAAAAAAATTATATTTAAAGAAAATGTATTATGTGAGCACAATTCAAATCATTATTTTTTATTAAAATTCAATTTATGCCCCCTTTATCAATCATTTTCATCTAAATAATAAGGCCAAGTTGTTCCTTATTATTGGTTGGTCCTCATTACTTTTCCCCACACCAATTGGTTTTACAACACCACAAACATATAGTGGTCAAATTTGAATGGATACTCTTAATTTCATGTTGAAGGGTAAATATTATTCTAACCCTTCCATGATGAAAAGTTTAAAAAAGATGTGTACTTCAATTGACAAGAGTAAACTACTTATACGAAAAATATTCTAAATAAATTATTGTCTTCAAATTGTTTACAATGTTTATAATTTAACCACTAGATACATACATTTTAATTTCAAGAAAAAGTGATATCATGTATACCTTATAATCAAACCATTCAAATATGTGCGCAAGAGTGGGAACAATTAGAGCATAATCCATAATGCATAAGTTTGGTTATAACAAGAATTACACTACCTTTTGGATAACATTCCTAAGAATTGCACACATACATAAAAATTAGTGTTCTAATCATTAATGCTAAAAAGGATGACTTTTTGACATTAAGATTTGGATGGGGTAGAGGGTAAGAAAGTTATGGGGAATTCGCAAAATATTTTACATGAAGATGCATAGAGTTGGGAAAAGGGGAATACCAAAACAAGTGAAAGAAGGAAGATGGGAATGACTAGATGAAGGAAGTGGAAGAGTGTGATAGATGGAGATGCATAGAGTTGGGAAAAGGGGAATGACTATTTTGGAGAAAGAAGTGCAAGGGTTTGATAGTGTAGAAAATTCAATGAACAAAATCATATTTTTTGAATGCTTTAATCCATATTTTATGTTTGTGTATTTGATAAGGCATGTTTTGTACAAGTTCATCTAAACTTAATTAAGAATATATGTACGTAAGAAAATTTCACTAAACTTAATAGAGATTTTGTCCAAAACAAAATCATTGAATATATTTTTGAAAAATAAAGAAAAATCCATGCATTATTTTTCTGACTAAGCTAGACAAACTTGCAAAAGATTTGTGGGTTGCTGAGAGATACATATTTTGGAAACCTAATCCTTGTGATTATGGTTCAACACAAAATGTAAATATTGTAAATAAATTGAGAATATGAATAGTCATATAGAGAGATGAAAAGGTTGGTTGGAATGTGAAGAGCAACCACCATATACATTGTATAAATAAAAGCTTTATCATTGAATAAAATCAAATCGGGAGTTATTCAATCTTACAGTAGTATTAGGGCAGAGACGTGCCATAAATCCTACTTGTATGTTTTTTGGTCTTGACAACCTTCCTTCTAGACCTTCGTTCTTCCCTCTACCATATTTATTTCGGGTGCTTGCCCATAGTCAGTTTGAGATATGAAGTGGTGCGTTTCCTCAAGTTGCTGCACAATTTTGACCAATCATTGCTAGAATGTTTGAATTAGTTTTCTATATACCTAACCCTAATTATGCATCAGTGTTTCATATTTTCATTTTTTGAGTTCTCCCACTCTGCTGCTACTCTTATTTTTCACAGTCCCATCGTGCTTCCATTCCACTACATGCTGATATATTCTCCACACATGTGTTGAGAAGGCTATGACCTACTCTTTCTGCCCATAGCCTATTTGTCATATAAGCTGTGTGTTTTTTTTTCGAACATGGGAAGAATACACATGTTGTGAGATACTATGGAAGATTGAGTACTGTGACCAGCCAAGAAGAGATATCAGTAATCACAACCGAGAATTCGTTGAATATTGAATCCATCTTGTTGCTGCAAATCCTTTGAAGAATGACGATAGAAGGTTCACATGTGAAGGTAAAATATTGCTGTTGTATGAACTTGTGATTGTTGGAGAGTGCATAATACCTATTTTTTACCCTAAGTATGCATATAGAAGTTGAAAGGAAATAAATGTAAATATGTTCATATGTATGAATGGTGTGGAAGTTTAATCTCTGCCCTAAATTTGTGCATGGAAGTCTAATTGGAAAGTTTACGAATATTTTTTCATATGGGTAATATATTTAATGGGAGTAAGCTATATACCCAATCTGACGCAGTCAATTGATAGCTTACTCCGTTACCTTTGCATGAGACCAAACCTACTTTTACACCAACTGTGGCTCTCGAATTCATCCACCTTTCCGTGAGACCAAACCTAGTTTCACACCAACTGTGGCTCTCTAATTCATCCATCCATAAATTTAGCCATGGAAATTCTTGATTTTTAAGCGCAAGTTTAAAATTATCATCACCATTATCATCATCATCATTGTTCCTCAGCATCGTCAACATCGTCATCCTCCTCCTCCTCCTCCTCATCATCATCATCACCATCATCATAGTCATCATCATCCTCATCATCATCATCATCCTTGTCATCAACATCATCATCCTCATCATCGCAATCATCATCATCGTCATCATAGTAATAGTCATCGTGATCATCATCCTCATCATCACCATCATTGTTCATCATTCATAGTCATTATCATCCTCCTTGTCATCATCGTCATCATCAACATCATCAACCTCATCATCGTAATCAACATCATCATCATCATAATCATCGTCCTCATGATCATCGTGATCATAGTCATAGTCATAGTCATCGTGATCCTCATCCTCATCCTCATCACCATCACTGTCATTGTTCATCATCATCATCATCCTCCTTATCATCATCATTGTCATCATCCTCCTCATCCTCATCATAGCCATCATCCTCATCATCGTCATTGTCATCATCCTTCTCCTCATCATCATCCTTCTCCTCATCATCATCATCATTCCATTGTAAATGCTTGAAAATAAAATCAAAACAAAGTGTTTACTTAATGAATGCGCACACGCGTCCTTAATGCGTGCGCACAAAGTAGCGCGATCGCGTTTCTATTGTGTGTGTGTTGTGTTTTAAACTACACGCGTGCGTGATTTAAATTTAGAATTTTGGCGGGCACCTTTTTTCCAACCTACGTGGTGGATGACTTGGCTACTTTCGTTTTAGGTTCGGGTTGCCAAACCAAGTGGTTTGGACTGTCTTATGACATAAAACTTGTTTTGTACCACTTCTCCTATTTTGTGCATGATTTTCCATATGCCACGCTTGTCCACTACTAATGAAAATTTGGCACACTTGTGTAACTCCATCTGTAGATTCTAAATATGTAATTTTTATTTAAATCTATTATCATTTTCTATTTTTTATTTAATTTTAAATGGACTAACATCAATCTAACACAAAAAGTAGGCTATTTGCTTCGGCTATAACTTTTGATTGGCTCACCTATTTAGAAAACAGAAAATAACCCGCAGAAGAAGACACAAATACCTACATCCTTAAAAAAAATATCGTTCATTGACTATGTTAAGACCAAGATGTGGTAGACCAATGCTCGACCTTGTCATTTTAGCGCGTCACTGACTTCCTTAATTTGAAAAAAAAAATTATAACATAATAAATATGGAAAAATAACACTGCACTAGACACACCTATTATCTACAACTCCATATTTTTTTTCACAAAATTCCACCATTTGCATACCAAACGAGTGGACCAACGCAAACATATTCATTATTTTTTGAGAAAAAATAACATACCAACCTTAAAAGAACCTCGTTTTTGGGGATTTATACTTAGTTTCCATAAATAAAAGTTATATATTCCGGAAGGTAATCCGATTGTCCACGTTTCATATTCTTACGCCATATTCCAGAAAGTTGTGTAGGTACCTCTAATATTGTTTTTTGACGTTCAGATTTCTGTTTTTCCAGAATTCCATTGCAACAAACGCGTCATAAGTGACTAGCATTAGCTTGCACCAGCCCTCTTTCTTCTGTTCTTATAAAACTTGAAGCACATGGGATCTTTCTCTTTCTTCCCTTCTTATACAAACTTGAAGCACATCATCCTCATTCCATTGATGATAGATTTTGGGATGATAGCAATTGAGATCTAGTAAACAAAGACTTCTTCCAAACATATTTGATCAAGGCTACCTAAAGACATACATAGGTTCCTTCCAAATATATTTGATCAAGGCAAGTCTTCTACCTAAAGACATACACATATTACACCAAGTTTTCATTCTTGTTTCGACTTCCCGGGTAAGCCTTTTCCAATTTGTAATACCATATGCATTAAGGTTCTCACCATTGTCAAGGGTGAGAACCTTAAATATTAAACTACATTCCTAATGACTTTCTTATTCCAGGGAGTTGCTATGGAGGATTTCTTAATATTTATCAGCATTCATATAGCAATTCAAATAAATTGAGGATATTTATCTATAATATAGATGAATATAAAGCACATAGAGAATAAAAGGTTTTGGGTTGTTAAACAAAAGGTTGAACATGACCATGACCATGACCATGAGAAGCATTATTAATTTTTTTTTAAAGAAAACAATAAATTATACTAGAACGTTTACAAATAAACAAAATATAATAAATGACTGTAATTACCAGAGTAAACCTATCATAATATGTGAGTACAAGTAAAGTTCCTAAAGGAATACAAGTACAGAAGTAAACCTATCATAGATACTGTTTTCAATAAAATACAAATAAATTTCCACATTGTTGTCTATATAGAGGCATCTAATTGACGTTGAGGAATGACTGTCAATGTATTATCCATCATTATGTCAAATAACTTGTACATCACTTGTATATTTGTAGCTATCTCTGTGTTAAGGTGTATTGCCACTCAATCTCAATTTATATAGTCTACAGAAAATGGCGGTGGATAGTATAAGCATTTACACAGCTGGTGTCCTATGAAAGTTTCAAGAAACAAAATTTGCAGATACTGCTCTTGCCTTTATTAGTGTAACATATCCAATTTGCTTATGTTTATTTCAGATATGACTCCATGATTTGTTTGTCAATTTCACATGCAAGATTAGAATAACTC
>LPNX010238783.1:0-32784 GCA_001517045.1 Pseudotsuga menziesii | reverse complement strand
ACATCCAAATAATATGATATTGTTCCGTTTCAGAAATGTAAATCCAGACAGTAGTATATTGTTCATTATTATTATTTTTATTAAAATATTTAAGAAGCTTCGATCCCAGTACAATGTCACATTTTTCATTTAGTTCTTCTAAACGTGGAAACACCCGGCCGACCGTTAGGGTTTTGTGAATGCCTGAAACCTTGGAGAGGCAGGTAATTTGTTTGTTATACATAATCATTTGTTATGCTCTTAATCAATGACAGCTATTATAAAAAAAATTCTTGGTTTTTTTAAGATTTTAAAAGCCCTTTTAAGATTCTAGAAAACCTTATTCATCTCAAAAACAGAGAGAATAATACTTACATAATTAAATAATGTTGCGATATGAATTGATCTCATTTTCTTTGTGATTCTTTTGTATCTTGCAGATGACTATTTCCTATCTTTTTAGGATCTACAGCTTGACTGTAGGATCTGCAGCTTGATTATAGGATCTGGAAATTGATCCATTGATGTATATGTACCCGTACAATTCATTGTAATAATACTAAAATATATTCCTCTTGAAATCTGTTTTTGAACTTGGTATCAAACCCAAGAAGCTTAAATCGTTAGTACTCTTCATTGAACCATGGCCGACTCAGATTCTAAAACATCTGGGAATAAATATGGATCTGGGAACAAATCTGCTCCCATTATTATTCAATCTGAAGGTTCGTCGTTAAATGCAGGGATTGTACTCGATGAAACAAACTATGATTTGTGGTCTCAAATCATGGAGATGCATATTGCTGAGAAGGAGAAACTCTCTTTTATTCGTGGTAATTCACATCCACCTACCGAGAAAGATGATGGATATGAGAAGTGGTATGCAGACAATCAAAAGGTCAAGAGATGGTTGTTGATGTCTCATTAGAGGAAATTTGGGGTCTAAATNTCCTCCAAAATTAATCAATATTATTTTATTATTTTAACTATTATTTTATTATTTTCCTTAGGAGGCCCATTTTAGACCCCAAAATTCCTCTAATGATGTCCCCAGAAATCATGAAGCGATATATTCGCTTACCCACCGTTTGAGATATTTGGAAAGCTCTCTCTAAATTTTTTTATGATGGAGCAGATGAATTGCAGGTGTTTGTCTTGAATCAGAGGGCCTTCTCTGCGAAATAGAATGGCAGAACACTCTCGGTGTATTATGGAGAATTAACCAAGATCTTTTGTGAGTTGGATCATTGTGATAAGGTGATCATGGAGAGTAAGAATGATGTTGAATCTTACAGAAAATCAGTTCAGCAACAAAGGGTGCATATTTTTCTTGCTGGATTAGATGGTGAATTCGAACAAATCCGTGGTGAAATTTTGAAAAAGGATCCTATCCCCAAATTGGAAGCATGTTATGCTTTGGTTCGCCGTGAATCTGTTCGACTCGCAATGATGAATGGAGAACCAGAAAAATCTGAAGCTTCAACAATAACTCGAAATCGATCTAATCAGAATTGGCCTTCTTGAAGCCAGCCTAAGAACACTGGTGGTGCCGATAAATCCACCTATAAATGCACTCATTGCAATCAAACTGGTCATACCAAGAGCCACTGCTTTGAACTTGTGGGGTATCCAGAATGGTTGGATCATAGCCGTGATTCACGGAAGAATAATTCCAAGAGGACCTCCAGTGCTGCGGTTGTCGGAACAAAGACAGCGGATGGTGTTGCTGGTCAAATCTCGACATTAGCAGCAGCAGTAGGTAATGGTGGTAAGAGTTTAAATATTTCTACACTTGTTTCTAATAGTGCATGGATAATAGATTTCGATGATACGGATCATATGACGTTTGATTCTAAACAGGTCTCACCCCTTAAACCGTCCTCACAAAAATTTGTTTCAAGTCAAGTGTTCTTGAAGTTTTTGGGCAAGTTGGGCATGTGTGACATCTATGCACCAACTTGAGGGGGAGTGTTGTGATATGGAGTGATCTGATTCTTTTTTATTCTCTCTGTGATTCTTTCCTATCTTGCAAATGACTGTTTCCTATCTTTTTAGGACCTGCATCTTGACTGTAAGATTTGCAACTTGACTATAAGATCTGCAGCTTGATTGTAGGATCTGGAAATTGATCCATTAATATATAGATACTTATACAATTCATTGTAATAACACTGAAATATATTCCTCTCGAAATCGGTTTTTGAACTTTAAGTAAAATAAATAAATAAATATTAGTATATTATAATTCATAAAATATTAACTCATCAAATTAATTACCAAGTTTTCAAATTCAACACAATTTTCCATAATACATTTCTAATATCTTCCAAACAACAATGCTTTAACTTTCATAAACAATTTTAATATCTTCTAAAACACCAATGCTCTAACTTTCATAAACATTTTTAATATCTTCCAAAACACTAAATTTAAAACATTCACATTAAAAGTTTTAAATCATAGTATAGTTTTAAATCTTGGTTCTATTTACATAAATGATGGAAACCATCCATAAAAGTTGGACATTTATTAAGGTAAGCAAAGCTACAAAACTTTATAAATCATAAAGTTTTAAATCATAGTATAGTTTTAAATCTTGGTTCTATTTACATAAATGATGGAAACCATCCATAAAAGTTGGACATTTATTAAGGTAAGCAAAGCTACAAAACTTTATAAATTATATTAAGTTGGAATGTTATATGATAGGTTTTAAATATAGACCTCTATTTTGTATATAGGCTTTTTTTTGTTTTTATTATATTATCTTGCTGTCCAATTTGATTGCGATCCCTTTTAATAAACCTTAATTGCAATCCATTTTTATAAACTATTTTTTTTAAACGCAATAAACAATAAAACAAAAAAATATTTATTTTGACTAGATTTTCCACTCTTTGATACGTGTTTGTGTATCAAATTTCGAAGTAATTGAAAATGTCATTTTTTTATTGAATTTGTTTTAAACTAGTTTTTCAATATTTAATTTTAGTTGATATTAGTTTTGTAAAATATATATATATACCTATTGAGAGTAATAAGGTGTTTACAATCTAATATGAATATAAAAAAATGTTGTCACATATTTTAACTTAAGACTTAAAATGATGTACCAAAAATAAAAAATAATTAAAGAAATTTATGTAATCTTATAAAATAAAAAATAATTAAAAAATATAGACATATCCACTTGTAAAATAAAAATTTTAAACTAAATAAAAAATTACAAAAAAAAATAAAAGTAACTTTAATTTTATTTTAATAATTAAATTTAAAAAAATTCTTTAAATTATTTACATCCATTTAATTCGCATGCAATATATAATTTAAAAGTAAAAAACATGAAAATGATAATATATTATTTTATAAAGTAAAATGTGAAAAGAAAAAAAATATCTTATTTAGCCTTGCCTGCACGCTTTAAGATAGCATTAAGAAAACGGCAATCCTTATATACTGGACAGACTTTCCCTCAGGAGGGAGCCTGCCCAATGCACACCATCGAATTTCTCATCCAACTGTTTCCATTGGACAGGCTCCCCTCCCGAGGAAAAGTCTGTCCAGTATATAAGGCACTCCTTAAGAAAACACTGTAAATATGCTAAAGAAAGTTAGAACCTTCTACGATAAGAGAACACTGTAAATGTAAATATGTGAAAGAAAGTCAAGACCTGCATGCTACTTAAATTCAATAGTACCTATAATTTTCAACAGCTATCAAAGCTGTTGGGTATCAATAGCTATCAAAGCTGTAGAAAAGAAAGCTATGGAAGGACGAGCACCACTCAATTATGATAGTTACATGCAATAGTCTCCAACGTCGACGACAAATGCGTTGGGTGTTGCAGGTAGTACATGTATATGAGGTCTCAGCGTTTGATTTGGGAGTAAGTTGAAAATAGATGATTTGCATGGAATCAGGTGATGTCATTATTATTTATTAAATTTTTTATTTAGATTGTTTAAATTGTAATTTTTTATTGTAAAAATGGATTATAGTATTTCTCATAAAATTTAAGCATTTGAGTATGTAATATTTTAATAAATTTTAAGTTATATTGATTATGTAATTTCAACAACTTAAAACTGTTAATTTAATTATTACTACTTACTTTTGACTTAAAAATAAATAATTAATCTTTGCAAATAAGAGGTAGTTATAGCTTGTGTAAAGTAAGATTAGAATTTCAATTCTAAATGCCTTTTCAATTTGAAAGTGACAAATCATTTTTCAAAAGTTCAAAGATTCCAGTGAAGATTTTTGATGGACATTAAAAAGTTTTGACCATATTTGAAAAGCAAATTGCCCACATAAAGGACAGTCTACTTTCAGTCATGCACACATCGGTTGGGTGCATATTGAATTATCAAGCCTATTTGATAGGGTTTATGTTGGTGGCATTGTAATGTGACGTACATTAGGCTCAGTGAAGGTGGGTGTTAATGTGTTTTGGTATGCAGATGCTGGACTTCAATGCAAGAGAGGTTTCATAATGGCGTTTGGATTGTTCGTTGAGCGAGTTGTCTTGCATTGTTCTTTGCCCAATGGGTGCTCTTGTTGGCTTGTTCTTGCGCAAGTTTTGTGTGGGAGCTTGGAGCCTCTACATTGTTCATACCTGGAGCTTGCATTGTTCTTCGGTTTGTAGGTGCCCTGGGATTGTTCGACACTAGAGTCTCCTGGATTGTTCATTGAGCGGTTGTTGGATTGTTCTTACGCAAGTGTTGTGCATTCAATGGGTGCTCTTGTTGGCGACAGTGAATCCTGTGGATTGTTTATTGAGCGATGTTCTGCATTTTTCTTCCATTGGTGGGGTCCCTTGTTGGTGGCAGTGGAGCCCTTGGATTGTTTGTTGAGCGGGTTGTTTGTGTGTGGTTATTTGGTTGCTTGTTCTTCTCCAAGTGTTGTGCATTGTTCTTTGCTTTGTGGGTGCTCTTGTTGGAAGCAATAGAGAGTCACTGGATTGTTCTTGGAAGTGGTTTGTGGAGCCTCTCAATTGTTTGTTTTCCTTTTTCTTCGGTTAGTGGTTGTCCTCGTTGGTGGCAGACTGGCAGTGGAGCCCCTAGATTGTTCATCGAGCATATTTATTGTTGGGGGCTTGTGATTCCACAAGTTTAGTGTGGGTGTCTATGGACTATTTTTTGAATGGGTTTATGGTGCGTGGTCTTCATTTAGTGGGTGTCCTCGTTGGTGTCTTTCAGAGGTGTGATTTCCTCTGTTGTAAGATGGTTTCAGAGGTCAATATGGTTTTGAATCCCTTCAGGATTTTGCTATGTGGTTGAAATGTTTAGAATGTGCTTAAGTGTTTGAAAAAGTGGCTATGTCGTAGTGGGTTGGTGTAAGGTAATGATACCCACTTATAATGCGTTAGTTGCAATGGCATACTATAAATACATAAATCTGATCATTAAAATGAATTATTAGAGATACCTACAGAACTTTTAGAATGAGTTGTAAAAAGATTATCGAAAATAGGTATAGCTACCCCAAAATGTGTTCTTCTAATATTGGTATTTTTTTCTTCTCTAAAACATAATGCATATGTTCACTTTGGTCAATCGGTTTGGTATGTAAATTGTCGAATTTTGTGGAAAAAAATATGTAGAGTCGTAAGTAACAAGTGGATCTTGTGCAGGGTTATTGGTCCACCCTATCACGACCTTAACATAATCAATCAATTTTTTTTAGTATGTAGGTATTCTTGTATTCTTGTGCATGTTCTTTTATGTTTCCAAAATAGGTGAACTGGTCAAAAGTTATAGACAAAATAAACAATCTATGTTTTATATAAATTTGATATGAGTGTGTAATTAAAATGAATTAAAAATAGAAGGCAATAACATTTTTATTCAAAAAATATATAGTTAAAATATGCACACAAATCTCTATAAGTGTGTCCAATTTCATTCAAAATGAACACCTAGAGTATATGTAGAATCATCCTTAAAAAACATGGAGATGAAGAAATGGGTGTGTTTTGGTTTATAGAGTACAAACCAAGAGGTTTGTCAATTTGAACCTAAAACCAAAGCAACCAAGTCATCCACAATGTAAATGAAGAGAGGTTGTCCCACCCTTTTTTTTAATTTGTAGGAATGTGCACATGCTATCAAAATTCATACACATTAATAATGCACACACGCTATCAAAACACATACGTGTTATCAAAATGTGTGCGCACTTTCATTACATGTAAAAATTCTTTTACTATCTTTTTCCATAACTTTTGGTCCCAAACTCAGATTTTGATGCTCCTTATGTCGTTGGAAAGGTATTTTTGAGATATGCAACATTTGTGTTTTAGGTTTTCTATTATTCATCACCATTTTTAAAATAAGATTATGAATCTTTTAACCAATAGAATAAAATGTGTCCACTTTTTTGTTACATACGAACATTCCTTTGCTATTTTTTCCATAAAATTTGATTGAGAACTTATATTTTGATTCTCCTTATATAGTTGGAAAACTATTTCTTAGTTATACAACTATCTCTCTCTCTACATTGATATCTCTCTTTCCCTTCCTCGTTGCTTCCCTCTTTCCATCCCTCAATCTTTACCTCTCCATCTCCCTCCTTCCCTCCCTCTTTTTATCTCCCCGTCATTTTCTCTATATTCCTCCCTTACTCTATCTCTCTCTTTTTTTTCACTCACTCCCTCACTTTCCCACCATCCCTCTAATTTCCTCTACCTCCCCCCTCTCCTCTCTCTCTCTCTCTCCCTCCTAATCCCCCATCCCTTGATCTCTCTCTCTCTCTCTATATATATATATATGTGTGTGTGTGTGTTCTTAGGGAATTTATCCTATGGCTAGGGTTGAGGCCACCAACATACTAGGGGTTCTACAGACATACATATGAGGTTCTACAAGAATATATTAAAGCAAAAGTTTAAAGATAGAGATGATGCATGCCTTATTCTGAAGGTTGATCCTAGCTTGATCTTCTTTCCAAATGATCCTTAGCTCTACTACTCCAACACCTACAACAAAGAAACCACCATTCTCAAATCACTTTCGGCTATATAAAATCTGAGACATGAACATATATAAAGATTGAAACTTAAAAGAAAAGCACAATCAAGAACATTGCTCATTAATAATTGAAATATGCATAACATAGATATGGAAGGAAACAAATTTCTTTATTAATGAAGTTCTTGGAACAATGAAATATACATCTGTCTCATCTTGCTTCCTTGAAACATGGATCTGAGACTTCTTACTTCTCTTCTCCAAAATAATTCCTCCAGCATAACCTTGTCTCCGAAAGGCCCCCTCTCCTCTAGCCCCTGTCCTCTTTTTATTTTCCATTGGGAGGAGCAGTTACGAGGTTAGGGTGGTTAAGGGAGTTGGGGTGGTTGAAAAATTGACCCCAACTTCCTCATGATTAGTTTTTTTTCTAACAATTTTTAATGAAATACACGGGCGGAAAGAGGGCAACTTATGTATGATACGCGGGTTTCCTTAAGGAAACTTGCGTATGCAAATCTTGGGATAAATACACGGGTTGACTATGAGCAACTCACATATGATACACAATTTGTCAGTATACAGGTTGTGTATACATGTAAAACTCATAAGAAAAATGTGTTAATGCTAGAGTAAGAAACATACCTTTTAGGTCAAAACTTCTTATAGTGTTAAGGACCTTCTATACATATTGTCCTTTTTTGTGACGATGCATTGAATATAATCACTTAGATGGAGAAGTGCCAATATGAGGTATAACATATGCCCCCTAATGTGTAAGGTCAAAGGTTAAGGAGGGACGAAATACGCTATAAGCTCAGAGGACTCAAAATCTAGGTTGCAAAGAAGTCCCTGAAAGAGAAAAATAGAGTTCATCTTACAATATCACCATTGAGGATGCCATGTTCAATAATATGGAACACTAGTTGCTTTACAAGATACATATACATGATTTACAAAGTGGACCGCAACCACATGAGTATAATAACAGATCTTCAATAGTTGGATTTGTGTTAGAGATTATGGAACGATTTTGTGCAACTTAGGTTTTATAAGGTGAAAACCCAAGGTCATCGTCCCAATCCAAAAGAGTACGGATTCTAACCATGTGAATAAATTAGTTGAAGTTGAACATGGAGGATACCGCTAAAGTATCAGTTAAAGATGTATATTGATAATCAATGTAAGGGAGACCACCAAGATGGTAAGTGGATCCCAAGGTACTATCCCAAGAAACTATAGGTCTTAATCATTAGCTAGTGCTGATAGGAAGCCATTTGGGAGAAGGAAGGCATTGATGAATCCTTCAATAGGTCACATGAGTAAACTAGTAGACTAGATGACGTAAGATGACATAGATTAAACTCACGGATTGCCAGAAAAGGATCAAGGTAAACAGACGGAAGTTCATTAGGGGAGCTTTTAGGTCTAAAATGGGCCTCGTAAGGAAATAATAAAATAAGAGTTATAATAAGAAAATAAAAGTTCTAAATTTTGGAGGAGAAAAACAAAAAGTACTTTTTATTATCGTATTTTTGGCATATCTCCTTATCCGTATATACGTTTTTTATTGAAAATTTTATTTTTGGGTGTCGTGGGTACCTCAAAAGTATGAAATGTGGGTATGGGTTGGAAGCATAATTAAATTGCGCATCCAACGAGTCCCCAAACTCGAAATTTAGGTGAACAAATAAGGAGATATGCCAAAAATACGATAAGAAAAAAGTAGTTTTTTTCTTTTTCCCTCCATTTATTTTTAGAAATTTTACCCTTATGGTTCACATCGTCATCTTGAATCCTATTGGTTCTTACAAAGTGAATTTTGATTGTATAATTTTTGTTTTGAGGTCCAATTTTTACCTCAAAACTCCCCTAATTTGAACGATCCTTGAACAATGATCACGACACAAGAGTGACCCAAGGAAACTTTAGAGTTAACAAGAACAATTAGACATATATGCAATGTAGGAGATATTAAAAGATTTGCCATATACTTAGATCAAGTGATCAATGGAGGAGTATGAACTCAGAGTATAGGTTGAAAGTGGAAAGCAAAAAAGTGAGACTTGACTGTCGGGAGACCCAAAACTGGTGTTGTGTTCAAGAATATCTGTGAACTTGCTTCCAACAAATTACAATTTAGAAAGAGTATTTCTTTCCTTTATTTTTTGTAAAGGTTTAACGTGTTCAAGAAATAAATATCGGGACCTTCTTCATTTTTTAGCAAGCTTGAAGAAGAGATAGAATAGTGTTTGATAAGTCACTGATTCATGGATTTTACGAGCCCGAATTAGTGGATTCTCCACAGTGTTTTAACAATTTGAGAGTCTAAAAATGCCAAAAAAGACTCTAGGGGCAAGATTTTTCGTAAAGTTGGTCTCCTAAGTTTGAAAAAGTATAAAACAATCCAGAGGAGAAATCTCTTAGCTCTGCGGAACTAAGGTATTCCTTTTTCGTAGTTAGTCGACAAGATCAAAAAAGGGGTAAACTATCACCATATTGATGCTCCTTCATGAGAAAGCATATAGCCTTAGTTTAACGAGTGTGAAGGAAGGCAAGATCACTCTGGTTGTTCCATTTATTTATGACTATGGGGAAACATACAGTAAACGTGATGCTTTTGTACCAATGTGTTAACGAGCATGACAATGGCATAAAGAACACTCATAATATTTTTCATGGTTTAAACCAGAACACATAAAAGAAAAACTAAACTCAAACAGGTTTTTTTTTTGTAAATTTAGTTCTCCAGGCCTGAAAAAAATATAAAATTATACCTGGGAATACTCTTCTAGCCACAGTGATCCACATGGCCCGGGAAAGGGTTAAACTTATACCAATGTGGATAATCTTTCAATTCCTTTAACGAGTTTGAAACAACAAGTAAACTAGACAATTTAGTCATGTTTAAGGAGTCATACCAGAGCTTAAAGGTAACTCCATATGACAGGAGCCTATAACAAGGGGTGGTCAACAAAAAGAAAGAGTATGAGGCTTATCTTTTTGCATGTAATAGAAACGAAGAAGGTTCATGAGTCCTAACAACACGCAACATGGGTACCATAATGACAAGAAGGAATCTAAATAGGGTAACCCATGTTAGGTAGGCTCTAATCCATGGAAGAACACTGACAATTGAAGGATACTAGGAGGCTACAAATCACAGTCCATGGATAAAAATGAATCCTATGGCTCAAAGCAAGATAGGTTATAAATGCAAAATGTGATGTGATAATGTCCTACCTTATATGCCAATGTATAATGTTCAATTTTTATCCATAACCTGAAAAATATAGGCAAAAATCAAAACAACATTAGTTATAAAATAAAAAATCAACAAAAAACTATATAAAGTCGGTATTTTTTTTATACCATAAATAGTTATTTTGGTTTATAAAACTAAGTCATTTGGTTTTTACCTTGGAATAGTGCAAAACATCCCCAGATATTCAAATGCTTGGTACGATCAATCCGGTGGACCAAATCCGATTCCGCAAGTTACATGTAACTGTTCTCTCTCTCTTTCTTTTCATGCCATTCATTTCAAGTTTCACCTACAGTTTTTTATGTTTTAGAAAGTTTAAAATGATAGAATGCAAGATATGCGGGTAGCCTCTTATGAACTCACATATTCACAAAAAAATTGTGGGTGGGTAGTTGGGTACCTGCGTATGGTATGCACCGTTCTACACACTACACACGTGTATGATGCGGGTTAAGTGTAGAAAATGGGAATTGACTCAAAATTCATGGTTTTTGCATAAAATAGTGCTTGAATGGAGAGAGAGAGAGAGAGAGAGAGAGAGAGAGAGAGAGAGAGAGAGAGAGAGAGAGAGCATGAGGATCTGGACCACAAATCCTTATGCGATTCTTTGAACTTAAATTCCCTCCGATGGTTTGGTTTTCTCTAGTTCTTTTGCACAGCCAATATGTGTGTCTAATCTAGATTGTTGGAAACCTTGGTGAGGTACTGGGATCCTGATCAGGGTGTATTTGACCTTCACAGTGAGACATTGGATATTACTACAGAGGATATATATTTCATCATAGGTTTATCACATCGAGGGGTGTCTAATAACCTAAGTGGTTCTAGGAGAAGACCACAATGCAATATCTTGTTTCAGATTTTTTTATTCAACTATTTGAGGAAGCCAAATTGGTTGATATTGAACCTATTAAGATAACCTAAACCTAGAGGAGCTCAAGGAAGGTAACCTTGGTGTTGCAAAGAGGTTGGATAGGTTTCTCATTTTAGAATATATGTTGGAGGAAGATGTCAGGTGTTGGTCAGGGGTAGGAGAAGTTGGTGTGTCGAACCACCGCTCTATTATTCTCCAGTATGAAACAAGGAAAAGAAACATCCATCTCCTTTTAAGTTTAACTATTCCTAGATAAATGACGGAGATAATACAATTAATGTTTCCTCTAATTGGTCTAAATATGATCTAGGTAAGCGATATTTTTCGATGTGCCAATAATCTCAAAAAAATAAAAAAATATCTCTATGAGCTGGGCACGAGCTGGGTTGCCAAAAAAAGGAAAGAATTCCAAGTTGAGATGCACTTGATAAAATTTGACAAATCACTTTATGATTAGAATGATAATGATGTTTTTAAGAACAATAGATGGATATACTTAAAGGATTGGAAAAGAAAAAATGCACCCGCTTGAATTAGAGGAGATTCATTGGAGACTAAAAAGCTGAGCAATATAGATCGAGGAGGGAGATCACAACACACAATTATTTAATTGCTACACCAATAACATGAATTCAATAAATACCATATGGGAAATTCATAGATTAGATGGATCTAAGGCCTCACCTTTATAGGATCTAGTGTTGGAAGTAGAAGACCAAAAATTCATAGATTAGATGGATCTAGGCTCTCACCTTTACAAGATATAGCATCGAATGCAGAATATAAATTTAAGAAGCTCTTCTCATAGTCTAAATTATCTCACATTAAGGATTGGTTAAAAATTATAAGGATTTTTCCAAGAATTGTTGATCCTGAAACAAGTGCCCAGATTGGAGGATCTAGTCACCAAGGATGAAATTCTACATGTGTTGCATTCCTTGAAGAAGGAAAGGAACCTAGCCTTGATGGGTGGGAAGTTGAGTTTTAGAATGGATTTTATGGTCTCTTGAGCGACGATGTTCTTGCGGTGGTTGAAGAATCTCTAATATCAAGTATGGCTCTTGGAGCTTTAAATACAACATTTTTTTACTTTAATTCCTAAATTAAGTGAGCCTATCTCATATGAGGAATTCATACCTATTTCCCTCTACAATATCATTTACAAGCTCATCTCTCTAAAATTTAAACCTTTTCTATCCTTTGTAATTTTTGAAGATAAATTTGGGTTTATTCAAAATAGGAAAATATATGATGCTATTGGAGCCACCCAAGAAGGATTGCATTCTATGAAGAAGAACAAGGTGGTATGGATCTCCATGAAAATTGATCTATCAAAATCATTTTATAGGGTCAATAGGCTCTTTTCAAGATCAATTATGCTCCTTCTAAGGAGTAAGTCTTTAAGTTGTCAATTGGATATTTGAATGTGTCTCATCATCTTCATTTTTAGTTCTAATTAATGGATCTCTCTCAAAAAATTTCAAAGCCTCAAGAGGGTTGAAGAAAGGGTTTTCATTATCCCCTTTCCTCTTCCTTATAATTATTGAGGGGTTAAACAGACTAATAAAGGACTAAAAAAGGGAGGGCGCCATCAAAGCTATTTCCATAACCCACTTACTTTTGTGGACGATATACTCTTATTTGGAGAAGGCCAAGTTCTGGAATAACCATTTTTCAAAGACATTCTGTATAATTATTGTGTAGCATTAGGAATGGAAATAAGCTTCATAAAATTTTATCTCTTATTCAATCGAATATCTTGTGAAATTGAGCAACAAATCTCCAAGATTCTCCTTGTTCCCTCAAGTCCCTTAGAGAAAGGGATCAAGTACCTAGGGTTTTAGATAAAACCTAATGGATATTGTGACAAGGACCGGATGTAGCTCTATGAGAATTTGAATCTCATATTTCTTGCTGGTGTAACTAATGGCTAACTCTAGGGGCAAGTTTGTTTTAGTTAAATTTGTTCTTGAGAGCATCTCCATATACTAGATGTCGATCATCCACATTACAGAAATAATGCTTGATAAATTCGAAAATGAAGATTTGAGTTCTTATGGACAAGGAAAAAAACAAGAGAAGTGATCCCTCTTATCAGATGGTCTTTTCTTTCTTGATCCAAATCCATTGGCGAGTGGGGCCTCAAAATAATATACTTTTTTGGTCATGATCTTGGAGCTAAGAGCTTATGAAGAATCATCTTCATGCATAGCTTATGGGGAAGAATTCTAAGGAGAAAATATCTACATAATCTCTCTACAAAGGAGTGAATCCGCTTAGAATGTAATTTGAATCAAGGTGTCTCGTCATTATGGAAATGTTTAATAACAAACTTCTCGGTCCTTGGGAAAAGGATGGTATGGAAAATAAGAAAAGGAGACAAACTATGTTTAGGTGTGGACCCATGGGTTGGGTGCTCGGGAAACCACAAAGTCTCAAAAATATTAAAATTTTTCCTTGATTCTCATGGATTACACCGCCTCATGGATGTGGCTCTGAATTATGAAGTTGTTATGGGTCTCCATATTTGGAAATCAGGTTAATACCTCCACCTTGATGATGAGCTAGTGGTATAATGGATACATTATACATCTACAATGAATCATAGCATGATATTCCTCTAAGATAATGAAGACAGGCTTATTTGGTCTTGGAATAATGTAATAGGGAGACTCGCTGCCAAACTTGGTTACAAAGCCCTATCTAAGGATATTTTCAATGAGGAAAATTTATGGTGGTGGAAATCAATATGGAAGCATGAATTCTTGCTCAAAATTAAACTCTTTTCCTGATTATCTCTTTCCAATAGAATCTTGACTTGGGATAGCTTCTAGAAAAGGACATGGTAAGGACCCAATCATTGTATATAGTGCAAAAAAAACTAAGAATCTGTAAACTACCTCTTTTCATCTTTCTTGTAATCTAAGTAGTTTTGGAATGATTCCATAAGTTCAGTGAATTTCCTAGGACAATGGACATTGGAATCCCTGGAGTGTGGCTTGCACATTTGGCTCTCAAACGGACAATTAGCCCCCTTCTATGTGCTTCCTCTATTCGTCATCTGCGTATCCGACTTACTTGCAACAACATGATCTTTAATAATAAGAATTGGGAACTTAGAGCTATGGTTTTAAAAATAGAAATAGCATTCAAAGAAAGAATCCAATGTAGAACCTTACACAAGTCAAGAATTATGAACGAGCACATGATAAACTACAATTCAGCTTGGGGATATTTCGACGATGCCTACCAAGGATGCCTTGGTCATTGTGGTCTTGGTGTTGTCCTCCAATTGAACAAGATACACGTATTTCTCTTAAAATATGGTGCATGGCTCGACAACAATAATGTAATGTCCCTTTTTTAAATTTTTACCAAAATGCCCAATTTTCCAATTTTTTCACAATTTTGGCTCTTAACTAGTTTTAGTGTCTTGGTCTCCAAATCAGCCCAATTGCTCCCAAATATTTAGAGAAGGTGTATGAAAGATATAATAACTTAATTATTATGTTCAGGGATGTATTATGGCCCTCCAATCACTTCTGCAAGTCTTTACTAAATTCTGAACAAGATAGATGATTTTACTGGCAATTTTGGGCTCAAATCCTCCCAGGGTAAGTGGTAGAAATGGCTTCCCAAATGTCCATAAACCCACTAGAATTATTAAATTGAAGCAGGGTATGTGTAGAATACATTATCAGAGACTCATATGCATAACCAATCGACCTCCCATGATTGTTATCACTTCTTTCAATCAGATATAAAAAAGCTAGTTTTGGAACCTTGGGGAAATGAGGTGTAGTTTGCTCCAACTGCTATGAAATTTGACCCAATGGCCACAAATTATCAGTTTATAAACATGAAAACCATAATATACTTTAATTACATTCCATTCATTCATAAATAATCAATATTTTATACATCCATTCAAATCCATCAAGATTACAAGAGTTTACAACAAGGTAGTGAGGAAATGGCATTGTTTCTTCATTATTGAGCAATAATACATAATATTTCTTGGAATTTATACCTGAGATATTTATGAAATGAAATATCATATCATTTACATAAGAATACAAAATATTTAAGCAAGAGAATCTCCCTCAAAGAGATGAATAGCTCACCAAGTGCGCCTCACTCCATAAAACTGAAATATGATAAGAAAACTTGAGAAAGGAAGAACAAGATGAACTTGATATGTCCACAAGATGCTGTATATTGCACCTGTAACTTATGAATCCATTGAATCTCCTTGAAATACCTAATATTCCTCTCCAAAAATCAACTAGTATTGGAATATTTCACCCTCGAAATTGACAAAGGCATGAATTAGTCATCCACTAGCTCTCTCTCTTCACAATAACAATTTTCACAAATGATAAAAAATACCTTCTCATGGATGATCCCTGCATTTTATAAACATTATTGGTATTCTAAGGTTCCAAATCCATCCATAAATGAAATCCAAGTCAAATTGGTGTGGCTTCTCATGCTATGCCATGTGGCCTCTCTCTTCACCTTCCCTCTTCTCCCAAATTTGAGTAGGAGCCTCTTGGCCTTCTCCAACTCCCATGAGCACCCTTGTTGTTTCTTTGGGTAGACCCGGGTTTACTGTAATGTACCAAAAACACCCCTAGCTCACTGGCCCTTTCAGCGACAGACCGCATGGCGGCCTGAAGTCTCACCCGAAGTGATCCTAATAGGTTGGCCAAAGACTCAGGTGTCCTTGACCAGGTTCTGTAGCATCCTACGTGTATCGTGACTCTTCTTAGCCAGTGGGATTCCTCTGTGCACCACAGTCCTCTCTTTCTTGCTGGCTCTGATAGGTAATGACTCCTATCGCATCGCAGTGTCTCAAGCGATGCGCAACCTCCTCTCTATACAGTCTGTCGCCTACGATGTCTCACACCGCAGCTTCCCCAACGGAGCGATATCGTACTTCTACACTGCGATATCTCTCACAGTAAGACTCAATGCAATCCTCAGGTTCCATGGCTTCCCCTCTGGGTATGGTAACTCTGTTACGTCTAAACAGGGTGTTAAATAATCTTACTCAACTCCCACAGTTCAACACACTCAATCTCGACTGAACTTGGCTTGCCGAAATAAGTAAATTAGAATTACTTAACACTGTGACTACTACTGTGCAACCTTAAGTGCTAATAAACTCACACATCGAATACTTAATACATTCACTTGAATTCAACCATCCTTATACTGTAACTGAATGGAACATACATACTTTTACTGTAAGCAAAGTTCATGTGCAAAATAACATATAGCAGTAAACAAATACAATCACATGCATCAATCACATAACATGCAGGTTTTACGTGGTTCACTTCCAGGATAGAAGCTACGTCCACAGAACTATGTTTATATATTTATATCTTAGGAGGGTAAACACAGTTCTGCTGCACCTCATATGTAGCTCGAGATCTTCTGGGTAACTCCGCACACAGCCTGGAGCCCTTCTCTCTTAGATCTCGTCTCTTCCTCTATATTGCTTCTCTTACAATATACTCTTCTCTGTCTCTCTGTCAATCCCTGTGGATTGTTACATACATACTCAATGAGCCAGCTACTGGTTGCAGTAAGATAACTACAGGCTAATAGCAGAACCAGAGCTCGGCTCCTACAATACATTGACTATGAGCTAACAGACTCGCTCTAACTAGCTAGTAATCTGAATAGCTAACCGGCTAACCCATTACAATACAAAATACATCCTTTTTATAGGCGGCCCGAAGGTCTCGCCATTACAACACTATGGGCATGTCCCAACAGTAATCCCAAAAACCCATATTTATTACGGTCGGTGTATCTGTACTTGAAGTAGCCACTTTCCATCACACCACTGCTCTCTACAGTCTTCCATGCTTCTCGACGCTGACCATGGGTACCGGCGCCGCTTCCCTCTGTACTTTGTCTTCAATACCTTGGCCTCGTTGCTCCTTTTCCTTTAATGAAGGTAGCTGAGCTCTCTTGTCTTCGCCACTGCCTAAGTGCAGTGGGTGAGCTCTCCTCTCTCGGCTGCTCGGGTACTGTTAACTTTGAATTTCCTGTTAAAAAATAGCAGCTTTTCCTATAGCTGCAGGACCCTACTCCAACAGTCCCCCAACACTCACTTGTGGCTCGCCCTCGAGCCACTGGCCACTGGTTCCTCTTGTTTTAGCTTTTCCTTGGCTTCCTGCGAAGTCTTTTCTAATCTGCCGCGAAGTCCTTTGACTTCTTTACCCATCGCTTCAACACATTCTTGTGCCGCTTCTAGCATAGCTTGACTAATACTGGAGTCGTCTATGTCGTCGAGTTTAGTTTTACTTGTTGCGAAATCCGTGGCCTTTTGCTCAACTACATCAACTAGCTCTGCGATTTGTTCTTGATATGGCTGAAGCAGGTTATTGAAATGTATCTCCTTTGTTCTCAACCGATGTGCTTCCTGCTGCAAGCAGTTCATCTCTGTCGTCTTTCTCATTTTCGCAAGAGCTCCTAAACTCTTGATTTCCTCCTTCATTGCTGTTGTGGCATTCTCTATCCGCTGGATGTTCTACTCGAGTTCCACTCTCTCACGGTGCTCATTGAACTCCGACCATGTGTTCGTCGCATCGGTTAGTAATGACTGTACATCTGCTATGCAACTCTGCATTTGTTCTATAGTGAGTCTAAAGGCCTCCGCCCTTGCTTCCTTGTCCGCTTGGGGTGTACCTGGTGCCCAAGCTTCAAGCTCAACAATCTACGCTACGTGGTCTTCCTCCATTTTTGTTACTGTCTCTTCCAGAGCCTTTGCTATGTCGGCAATTTTTATAACTTTCTGCGTGAGAGGCATGGCAAACTCAATATTACACTAGGGTAAGTCTATTGCGATGCTCTGCAGGACCTGAGTGAGATCCTGTTCTCTTTCTTCATACGTTCTTAACTCCTCCACTTTTCTCTGAAATCTTGCGGTGAGTTCTTCATTCTTCTGCCGCAGCTGGGTGCTCTGTTTATAAGTCGCAAGCTCTCTATCTCTGAGCTCTGCGCTTAGCTGCTGGTGGATCATGTGTAACTGATCAACGTGAAACTCTGCGAGGTTAAAATCTACGGGTTGCCTAATCTGTATCTGCACGTCCATCATTGAAGCAGGGAATCGGATGCTCCCTGGTGGTATCAAGACTGTATTGACGCAATCCTTTGCCAAGATTTCCTCGCGGGAAATCGACTGTGTTGAACTTTCTCCTGCAGGTGTCTTGATTAATTGAGTTTGGATCGTGGCAGTCTTCTCGGTTAGTGTTTTCAACTCCACAAGCTGCTGATCTATCGCCCCCTGCAGCTTGCCCTGCGATGCCTGCATCGCGTGAAATGTGTCCTTCATCTCCTCCTTCAATCTTAGAGCGATTTCATCATAGTCATCAGCTGTCAGTGCAGTCACTAAATTTGGTTTTGAGGCTTTGGATTTTTTCTTCCTTGCTGCATCTAGTGGCACTTCTTCTGTATCTTTCCTCTTTTGTCCTGGTAGTGGTACTTCTGCTGTATCTGTCTCCGTTTTCCCTACTTTGTCTTTTCCTTTGCTCAGTGGGTCTGTCTGTGCGGTCTCCGATAGTACTGTTGTGGCATCTTTGTATGCCTTCTTCCAGTCTTCATCAAAATCTTTGATGACATCTTCTACATCCTGCACTGTCATTCTAAATGATCCAGTAGCCCAATCATCTCTTCTTGATGCTTTTGGCCGTAGGAAGATTCTGTGCCTGTCTGCCATGAAAGCGAGTCGATTATCATACCTATCCACGACCTCCGTGCTGATTTGCGGTGTGTCCTTAGTGACTTGCTGTAACAACTTAAAGTAGTCATGAAATATTTCATATTGACCTGTTTCTTGACTAGGCTGCTGCTCTCCCATAAGTTTGTATAGCGCGTGCCTTTGGGCTCGCCACTTGCTAGCTGTCGGAACTAGGTATGGGGTGGCTCCTTCCACCTGATGAATGCACATAGTATAAGTAGCCATGAGAAGTGGAAGGGGTGGTTTGCCTCATCCTGGGCTGTCAAACAATCCTACTGAAAAATATTTAACAAAAATAAACACCAATTGAACTGTTCACCTTCTGCAACTTGTATGGCTAGGTGACTGACAAATCCTGTGACTTCCTTGGGGTGAACCTTGGTCAATAGTCTACCTGCGAGTAGATTGGCTATAAATATGAGTGTGTCATCTGCTATTGCTACGAGGTCATAAGCTCGACCTCCTCTTTGTAGCTTATACTTGTTTACTAGGGTGGCTGGTAGCTTGGAATCCTTGCCCTTACTTGATATATGTGTCTGCGGGTCCTTACCGGTCTTGGACAGCCCAGTGATGCGGTGTATCAGATCGACATTCAGATCGACCCTGTTGCTTAGCCAAAGATAACCTCCATGTACACAAGATAGTAGCACACGCACCACGACATTAACCTCTGCACCTCTTCCAAAATGTGGTATTCTTAACAAATTGAGCAAGCCTGAGCGCTCAAGAATCTGGACATGTTCCATAGGAACAAACTCATATACACCAGTCCTCAGGTTCTTCTGAATCGTAAGGTACCGATCCGGCCTGAACTGAGGGTATGTCTTACTGTCTCCAAGGTTATAGTCTATGAATTTGATGACAAGGGCATATCTTAACAGATCTCCCTCTTCCTTTACCTGAGAATCCATTGGTGGGATGGGGACAAGATACTTAGGACTTTTACGAAGGATTACCTCTAGTGCGTCTTCAACTCATGGCACGATGTATTCTGTTTCCATAGGAACTTCTTCCTCCTGGTCTAAGCTGGATTCTTCTATTATTTGAGCTTGAATCCTCATCCTTGGCGTCTGTCTAACCTGTGATGAACCTGCAACCTTCGACAACGTCGACATAGCAGACATGAGACCCCCACGCTCGAAGCGTTGCACAATGTTTGCTAAAGGCTCTGTCTTGGACAGAAACCACTCTGTGGAATACTCTGGATTGGCAATGGCTGCTTAATTGATAAAATACGGCACTCTGCAAGGGAATTAGCTATGCACAGGGAAACTCGACGAATTACTCTATAACTCTCAAAACTGGCAAAAGTAACCCTTCTGTATGAATGATTTGTGCTTTTATGCTGAAGACGATAATCCCGGACGCAACGGTCATCTAGGCTGAACCCGTCGGTGGTATTAATTACATGGATAAGACAACAGCCGTCAACCCGATCCTCATTAATTGTGGAAATCAGATCAAATTTCCCTCGAAACTTGTGTGCAAGTTGCCGCCTTGTCGAAGATTTTACCAAATCTGGAAAATTTATTGTGCTGCTGCCAAATCTACGGTAAGAGATACCGGTCATTTCTTCATTAATTGCTTGTCAAAAGGCGAAGTGATTGGCCCTCTGTCTCTTTTCAATCTTAACCACGTGGCACAGGGAAAACATCGCAACGATGCGATGCCACACCGCATCATACTAGAGCAAAGTGCTGGTGTGAGCACTACAATATATAAACTCCGCAAGTATCCTATGGCTTGCACAAAATTTCCTTACACTTAGGTTTTTTTTTTTTCGCAAGCATCCTAAGACTTGCTCAAAATGAACCGTCCTCTTGCAATTCTTTATACTTAGTAGATCTACCAATGTAGACTAATTTCCGGTGCGATGCCTCGTTTCAACTACACTGGACATCTGCACTTACATAAACTTTATGCGTTAGGGCTGGGCGGTGGAGTGGCTATCACTTTAAAGCTTAAGCCTACTACCATTAATGAGAGTAGGAAGAAGCTCCCCATTCAATTTGTTGATTTGAACAACACCTCCCTCTGTAACTTGTTGAATCTGGTATGGCCCCAACCAATGCGTTTTGAACTTCCTTGGAAAATTAACAAACTTACTATCATAGAGGAGCACTAAGTCTCCTATCTGGAAAGTCTTGCTCTTTATGTGCCTGTCATGCCAAGCTTTTTCTCGTGCCTTCTGCACTTTCTGACGAAATCCTGTGATGAATTTGTCTTCCTCTAGGGCAAGCAACTGCGCTAGCCTTTCATTCATCGTGTCTATATCAGCCATCTCAGTGATCTGAGCAATTCTTAAACTGGGGAGAATATACTCCATAGGCATAACAACCTCCTGTCCATACACCAAGCTGAAAGGTGTGTGTCATGTAAGTTTCTTGCATGTAGTCCTATAAGCCCATAATACAGCATCAACCTGGAGGTTCCAATCATTTCTTTGGCTATTACAGATCTTAGTAAGAGCATTTTCTAGAATCTTGTTAAATGCCTCCACCGTACCATTATCTTGTGGGTGGTAGGGAGTGCTCTTATGGTGTTGTATCTGGAATTCCTCTGTCAAGGCCTCAATGGTGCGGTTCAAAAAATGTGTGCCTTGATCACTCATCAAGATTACTGGGCATCCAAATCTACTAATGATGCTTTCAAAAATGAACTGTGCAGCTGTAGCAGCATCACAATTTCTTACTGCTTTCACCTCTGCCCACCTGGTGAGGTACTCTGTTCCAGTAATGATATATCTTGCACCTGTTCATTTTCCTGGGGGGTTAATAGGACCCACAAAATCTATAGCCCATTTGTCGAATGCCCACAGCGTAATCTGTGGTTGCAGTAGCATTTCATCCCGTCGCGAAGGTTTTCCTACCCTCTGGCAGATATCGCAGCATCTGCAAAATTCCTTAGTGTCTTTGTGTAAAGTAGGCCACCATAATCCTACAGCCAGGATTTTCTGCACAGTCGGCTTTCCTGCGAAATGACCTCCTGCGGTACCTGAATGTGCTTCCCTCATAATGGCATCTTTTTCATGCGGCATCACACATCTGCGCAAGACTTCATCCGGACCTAACTTGTATAAGTGTCCTGCGATCAAGGTGAAATCTGCTGCTTTAACAACTAGTTGTTTCCTTTGCTGCCTAGGAAACTCATCTGGTGCACACCTCGTGGTGAGAAATTGAATAACCTCTGCGTAGTATTCATCTGTGATTTGAATAGAGAACAGTTGTGTGTCTGGTAAACTGTCTTCTAAGTTACTTGGTTCTTCTCCTGAGTCTAGCCGCGACAGATGATCTGGTCCAACATTCAATCGTCCTGGTTTCACAATGATTTCAAAATCTTACTCTTGAAATAGGAGTAACCATCTACAGATTATTCCCCCCAACACTGGCTTATTGACCAAGTACTTCAATGCGGAATGGTCAGTGAACATCTTGAATGAGGTACCCAACAGGTAGTGCCTGAACTTCTGTAGAGCGTACACCATAGCTAATCCTTCTCATTCTATAGTGGTGTAGTTCTTTTCTATAGTGGATAGCTTTCTACTGGAGTATGTGATAGGATGATCGATACCCCCTTCTCTTGGTTGTGTCAATACAACTTCTAGTGCGATTCCAGATGCATCCACATGTACGTGAAATGGCTTGGTCCAGTCTGGAAATACTAAGATGGGTGCTGTAACCATCTTCTCCTTAAGGGTGTCGAGACTTTTCTGGCATTCCTCATTCCATAGGAATTTCACATCTTTCTTTAACAGCTTCTCCATGGGTGCTATAATCTTTGCATAACCTTTGATGAATTTTCTGTAGTACCCGGTATGACCAAGTACTGTCCTTAATTACTTGACTGAGTTGGGTGCTGGAAGATTTACAATGATGGCAATCTTTGCAGGATCTACCATCAAGCCTTGTCTGCAAACAATATGACCCAACAAAATACCAAATGGTGCACAGAATATACATTTCTTCAAGTTAAGAGAAATCTGATATTGCCTACATTTCTCTAACATGAGCCTTAAATCTCCTATATGGTCTTGGATCAATCCGAATACAGTCCAATCATCAAAATAGACTTCTAAGAACTTATGGATGTATTCTTTAAAAACATCAACTACTACTCTCGAAAATATAGCTGGTGCATTCTTAAGGCCAAAGGGCATTACCGTATACTGGAATGAGCCCCATTCTGTTGCAAAATTGGTCTTCTGTCGATCCTCTAGATGAATCCTGATCTGGTGATAGCCTGAAAAGCCATCAATAAAGGAGTAGACCTCCTATCCTCCTACGTTTTCTAGCACTTCATCCGTGAAAGGTGTCGGCAATGGATCGTGGAGCGATGCATCGTTGAGTTTACGCAAGTCAACACAGATCCTGATGTCTCCTTTGGTTTTCTTTTCTTGTACAACCATGGGACTAACCCATTCGCTTTCTTCAACTGGTTCAATGATACCTGCTGCTAGCATCTTGTCGATCTCCTCTTTGACTTTTTCTTTATACCGCGGATTTAGTCTATATGGACGCTGCTTAATTGGCCTAGCATCCACTTTCAATGGTATCCGCATGACTCCTAGATCTCCGACTATTCCCTTCATATCAGTGAACTTAGTGGGGAATAAGTCCTGATAATGATGTAATAGATCTGCAATATGTCCTATCGTTTCATCATCCCAATAATCTCCAATAGATGCAAACTTGGGTTCTTGTTCTGTGCCAATGTTCATCTTTTTAATCTTGATGGGGTCTGTAATGGATGGAATCTCTAACTTTGGTTCATCAACTTCGCGAGTCCCTTCCGACTCTGGGATGTTGATGTTGTGAGGATCCTCATCCTCGTCCTCGTCATCCTGCTCTACTGAGAAGTTGTAGCACTCGAGCGCATCTTCTAACTGGATGGCCCACTCAGGCTGAGTATGTACTACTAGGGTACAATCCTCAAATATCTTGGTCTTTATAACGTCTAGGGCCTGATCAATACTTGGGTACTCAGATTCAAAAGTGAAAGTGAGTATAAATTTGTCTATCATAAGTGGCCATGTAGTCGTTCCCTTGCGCAACTCGGTCTCTATGTACCAGTTCCATGGAACTGTGTCTAAGGTGTGAATGAATAGGTGAACCCATTCATCCCTGGGAATGTCCGACCAATTCTGTTCACAAGCCTTGATATGTGACCTGGGGTCACTCTCTCCTGTGTATTTCTGCTGGACATACTCCTTGTTAGTAGAGAATCTGATCGCCATCAATCTCTTAAGATCATCCCATGATGCGATATTCTATTTATGTGCGTACCACCATCTTGTGGGTGTGGCTCGTACTGCAAGGTCCATAGCTGCGATCCTCTGCTCGTGAGGAATTTCTTGTTCAAACTACTGGAAAAAATCATGGATATCTGTTAGACCGTGAAACGATGGAATATCATTAATCTCTGCACCAATCCATCGCAGTGACTTAGTCATAAACGCACATCTACGCGCTGAGACTTCATAAAGTCTGTTCTGCCAGTTCTCTAGACCAATATCCGAATCCGATGCGCATGAGCTATCGCATCACCAACTAATATTCCCTTCTGCGGTTGGATTGATGTAGTCACTATGGTTTGCAGTCATCTGATATAGGCTCTCTATGTTACGTGCCTCTTCCTCTGCTCGGATAGGTTCAATGTATCTAGGACCCTGGAGAGGATCCAATGGTGCGATGACCCGGATCTGTGCATCCTCAAAGGTCATTTGTCTTCTCTTTAGGTCGATAACAGCCATGTTATCGATTGCCCAATCAATGCCTAGTAAGGTTGGGTATGATCTACTATCGCCAATGATTTCTATAACTTCAAAGTCCGCAAAGCTGCGAACTCCGTCAATGTCAACTGGTACTTGTGGTAATCGACCTAGTGGCGATACCCTCTGCTGATTGGCTAGTCTCAGATGGATAGGCGATCTGACTAATTTAGGGCTACCCATATGTTCCCATGTCTGCTTAGTCAGAACATTTACCTCTGATCCTAAGTCTAGGATTACCTCATCCATTTCAAATTCTCCAACCTGTGCTGTGAGCCTCATCTCTCTTCCTGTTCTTGCATGGCCCATAATACTATGAACAGCGCGCTGTGCACTGCTCAAGAGAGAATATTGCTGACACTGATCTATTATGCACTGAAGCTCTCCGATAGCTTTTTCATTTCTCACAAGTTTCAAGCAACTGCGCAGGAAGGATTGTATGCTTCTTGTCGATTCATCCTCATCACATCTTCCCGATGTGGTAGCCTGTGACATCTGTACAGGACTAACGCCACAAGGTGTTTACTGTGGTACACCCCTAGACTGCAGTACCTGCGATCCTGATTGTGTAGGGTCATTAAAGAAAGTCTTAGCTTCCTGAAATGTCTACTTATTCTTCTGCAGGTCAAGTGGTGTCAATTTATTTGTAGCTTTGCGCACCCACTCGTGACCTATGTTCTTCTCAGCATCCTGCGATGTTCCACTGGTGGAGACACCGCTGTGAGTCACAATGTTGACTCTTGGTTCTGGCTCTTTCTGCTCGGCAGCAATGAGCTGAATGTTCTGGTTTACTGCTGGCTTAGGTTCTCTGATCTTGGCTATTAGAATAGGGCATTCTTCGATGGTGTGGTCATAAGATTTGCAATAGTTACATGTCTTCATAGGGCTCTGACAGTCCCTATCATAATGTCCTACAACTCCACAGTTGTAACAAGTAATCTGTCCACGGCCACGGCCAAAGCCTTCACCACGGCCAAAGCCTCCTCCACGGCCCACATGAGCTGGTTCATGCTGTGGTCCTGCTGTTGGACCCGGTGTCTCTGAATGGACTCTGTAGAAGTCCTGCTTACTCCCGACCATAAGATCATAGGCTCTGCAATTGTGTTCATCATGGCATACTGACTTACAGAAGTTACAGTATAAGTTCCTAGGGGTCTGTACATACTTCTGAAGTAGAGGGCATTGCTGAGGTGGATGTCCTCTTATTTTGCAAATCTCACACCATGGCCCGTGGGTCTGCGGTAAGGGGTTAGGAGCCCCAGTTGCTATATATTCTACAAAAACTGGACAGTTGTCCTTCGTATGGCCCTGTGCTTTACACTTTATACACCATATATCTTGTGCAACCTCTTTGCCTTTCTTAATCTCATGCAACTATAACGTGAGATTAGCTAACTGGTTTTGTAATGTTGTCATGCCTGTGCTAGTCTCAGCTATAGGTGAAGTCTCTAGTTTCATTGCCATCTCCAATGCTTTGTCCTGCATCTGGAGTTTCTGCTACATTAATGGCAGTCTGATGTGAGGGAGCAGTGCTGCAATAAACCATTCTTTATGCTGCTCCGGTGCAAACTCAAAGCTGACTTGGTCTATAAGGGCTTTGAATTTCTGATCGAAGTCCCATACTGACTCTGATGGTAGCTGTTTAATGTCTTTGAGCTCTGTTATACACTACGACTCAGACTTAGGTTTCTTAAACTCTTTGATCATGGCAGTCCTGACCTATACGAGCGTTCTGGGCATTGACGTATACTTCATATACCATGTTAAGGCTTGTTCCCTAAGTGTAGTGACCAACTGTACAAGCTTAATGTTATCATCTTGGATTCCTTTAATAGTCCATACTGCTTCACATAGGAACCAGTGTTGTTCTTGGTCTTCTGCTCCTGTACCTTTAAAGGTAGGTAGTTTCATATCATCCCCCATTCTGTTTCTACGTGGTGGATGCTGATTTGCTGTTTGACTACCACTTGGTGGTGTGGATGTAGGTGAAGTAGCGGTGGTAGGTACTGTATGGGAACTACTAGATGGAGTTCCTATGGGATCGTTCTGAGTCCCGGTCTATGTCTGTGGGGTGTAAGGGTGGTAAGGGATACCCCCTTCTGTTCTGTCTGTATTACTGTGACTCTGTTGTCTAATATTAGCTGAACTGTCTTCAAATATAGGAGATCTGAAATCTACTTTATATTTCTTTCCACTACGTGTACGTCCAATGTCATCAAAATCGCTGTCAAAATCTTGTGACATTACACTTACTTAGCTTATTCATCTGAGAATATATCTAAGATTCCTTTTTCATGTAATAGCTGCTTAATGGACAAGTTTAGAGATTTCAGGTACTTACCACAATATCCTTTGAAGAAGTACTGCTCTTCCTCGCTGAAGCTTTTTCTTTGATCGACTGCAAACTCTGTAACAAAGCCTTCTAGCACACTCGCAAGCCAGAAGTCCACTGCCCGCGTAGTGGGATTATCAAGACTCTTCACAGTCTGAATCAGCTCTGGTGTCGAGACAATGTTCCTCTTTTTCTTGAATATGTTATGATCTGTCAGCTTTGATAACCAGTCGTACAACTCGTTTGCATAGGTTATGAAAAATATCGCATGCAGATCGGTAAAGATATGTTTTTGCAAGCAGGCTTTTGTACTAAGCCTCAGATTCTTGTTCTCTTTCTCAGAAAACTCTTTTTCCTTTGACTCAACCCACCGGTTAAGTTCTTCTCTAGTAGGATGCCAACAGAACATCAGCGCTCAGTTGTTCAAAATCGGCAATGGAACCATTTGTTGGTTCTTTGGGCAGACCCGGGTTTACTGTAATGTACCAACAACACCCCTAGCTCACTAGTCCTTTCGGTGACAGACCGCAGGGCGACCTGAAGTCTCACCCGAAGTGATCCTAATGGGTTGGCCAAAGACTCAGGTGTCCTTGACCAGGTTCTGCAGCATCCTACGTGTCTCACGACTCTTCTTAGCCAGTGGGATTACTTTGTGCACCGTAGTCCTCTCTTTCTCACTGGATCTGATAGGTAATGACTCCTATTGCATCGCAGTGTCTCAAGCGATGCGCAACCTCCTCTCTATAAGGTCCGTTTCCTGCGATGTCTCACACCGCAGCTTCCCCGACGGAGTGATATCGCACTTCTGCGTTGCGATATCTCTCACAGTAAGACTCAATGCAATCCTCAGAATACACGGCTTCCCCTCTGGGTATGGTAACTCTGTTACGTCTAAACAGGGTGTTAAATAATCTTACTCAACTCCCACAGTTCAACACACTCAATCTTGACTGTAGTTGGCTTGCCGAACTAAGTAAATTAGAATTACTTAACACTGTGACTGCTACTGTGCAACCTTAAGTGCTGATAAACTCACACATCGAATACTTAATACATTCACTTGCATTCAATCATCCTTATACTGTAACTGAATGGAACATACATACTTTTACTGTAAGCAAAGTTCATGTGCAAAATAACAGATAGCAGTAAACAAATACAATCACATGCATCAATCACATAACATGCAGGTTTTACATGGTTCACTTCCAGGATAGAAGCTACATCCACAGAACTGTGTTTATATATTTATATCTTAGGAGGGTAAACACAGTTCTGCTGCACCTCATATGCAGCTCGAGATCTTCTGGGTAACTCCGCACACAGCCTGGAGCCCTTGTCTCTTAGATCTCGTCTCTTCCTCTATATTGCTTCTCTTACAATATACTCTTCTCTCTCTCTCTATCAATCCTTGCGGATTGTTACATACATACTCAATGAGCCAGCTACTGGTTGCAGTAAGATAACTACAGGCTAATAGCAGAACCAGAGCTCGGCTCCTACAATACACTAACTATGAGCTAACAGACTCACTCTAACTAGCTAGTAACCTGAATAGCTAACCGGCTAACCCATTACAATACAAAATACATCCCTTTTATAGGCGGCCCGAAGGTCTCACCATTACAACACTGTGGGCCTGTCCCAACAGTAATCCCCAAAATCCTTATTTATGACGATCGGCATATCTGTACTTGAAGTAGCAACTTTCCGTCACACCACTGCTCTCTGCATTCTTCCATGCTTCCCGACGCTGACCATGGGTACTGGCGCCGCTTCCCTCTGTACTTCGTCTTCAATACCTCGGCCTCGTTGCTCCTTTTCCTTTAATGAAGGTAGCTGAGCTCTCTTGTCTCCGTCGTTGCCTTAAGTGTAGTGGGTGAGCTCTCCTCTCTCGGCCGCTCAGGTACTGTTAACTTTGACTTTCCTGTTAAAAAATAGCAGCTTTTCCTGTAGCTGTGGGACCCTACTCCAACAGCCCTCTAAGATGCTCTATTCAGGACTAACATGTTAGATATGTCATATTTCAGCGTTCAGATCTGACTTGTGTCATAACTGTCATAGAATCTCCATCATTGGTTTCATAGATGTCATAAATGTGAGGGGAATCTAGCCAAGTGTCCATGAAACTCCCATTTGGATCTTCCTCTCCCCATGTAAATTACAATTCATCCCAAATTAGACCTATGAAGTATATGGACAAGTATATTAACCTTATAATCCATCCAAAAACATTAGGCTTCCCACAGATTCGAGATTGCAAGAGGAGGATGCCATTTAACATAGGAATTCTAGCTTGAGTGGGCCCCATAGTCTCCATGTGTCTCCATTCTCCATAGACATTTCATTTTTCACTTGCATTCATTTAATTAAATACATTAAATAAATATTTATTCCTTCTAATTTATAAACACCATTTATTAGCTCCCTTATTAACTTCCCAATGTTTCCACCCAACCTAGGGAACTAGTAGGATTGATGGAATTTTCCCGCTATGCAATTATTTGAATGGGGACATTATAGTCCTCCCCACCCAATATTGCTTGTCCTCAAGCAATTTCAGAATTGGATGCTGCAAAATATTCTCCTCTTCCCATGTGGCATCTTCACTTGGTAGATCCTTCCATTGCACGAAGTATTCTTTGATTGTTATGCTCCTCAATCTTCTCTCCGTTGTCTTCAAAACCTTTTCCAGAATAAGTGTGAGTTGTCCTTCATCATCCAAAGGAGGGAGTGTATCTAAAATGACAATTTTCTGACCAATATATTTCATGAGAAAAGAAACATGATATACATTATGAATTTTACTCCCTTCCGGAAGTTCCAACTCATATGCTACTTCTCCAATCTTCTGAATTACCTTGTAGGGCCCATAGTATCTTGGCTTTAGCTTTTCTGCTTCATTCCTTTTGATAGATGTTTGTTTATATAGCCACAACCTCAAATACACTAAATCATCAACCTAAAAGGTCCTTTCCTCTCTATGTTTATCTGCATATTGTTTTTGCTGATTTTGGGCAACCTGCAAATTGTCTTTTAAAAGCTTTAAAATTTCTTGGCTTTCTTCCACCCAATCTTTAGCATTTGGAGCTATCCTATCACCAAATATCATATAAGAAAATGTAAGAGCATCATAACCATATAATTCTCTGAAATGAGACATCTCTATTGACATGTGAAAGGTGGTGTTGTAGCGAAACTCACCCAAGTGTAGCCATTTTGTCCAAGCTTTTTACTATTCTCCCACATAGTTTCGAAGGTACCCTTCCAACCATTTATTTGCCCTCTCTGTTTGTCCATAATTTTGGGGATGGTAGCTTGTACTTGGATTCAACTGAGTGCCCACCAATCTGAAAATTTCTTGCCAAAAAGCACTCATGAATCTACCATCTCTATCACTCACAATGCTCTTAGGGAGCCCATGCAATCTGAAGATTTCTTCGAAAAAAATGTCAGCCAGTTGTGTAGAACTAAAATAGGATGTAACAACAAAGAAATGAGAAAATGTATTCAATCTATCCACTACCACATATATGCAATCCTTTCCCAAAGATTTGGGCAAACCGGTGATGAAATCCATCGATATATTGTCCCATTTTTGCTCTAGAATGGGCAATGGTTGTAATAATCGGCTGGGTATGTGAGTTATGATTTGTTTTTCTAACATACTTTACATTAATTCACATACTTATGGACATATTCCTTCAGTCCCTTCTAATAGAACCTTTGCCTTAGTTTCCTATAGGTTTTGAAGATCCTTGAATGGCCTCCTAGCGGGGAATCATGTGCTTCCTGCAAAACTTTGTACTTAAGCTCTAAATCTTGAACCAAATAAATTGTTCCTGTATAGTATATCATCCCATTCAAAATTATGTTTTTATCATCTCCCACGAGTCCATCTAATACATCACAAGCAAACTTATCTTTGGCATATTCAACTAGTAGCATGTCTTTCCAATTTTTAGCAATGTCCATGAGAGAAAAAGAAGGTCTTCGAGATAATGCATCTGCTACAATGTTATTCTTTTCTTTTACATATTCAATATCAAAATCATAAGCTTGGATATTGCTTATCCACTTTTGTTTCCTTTCATTTAGATCCTTTTGGGTAAGGAAGTGTCTTAGACTATTGTGGTCAGTTTTCACCACAAACTTGTTGCCTACCAAGTATTCTCAGAATTTAGCCAAGGCATGCATGCTGACCAACATCTCTTTGTCATATATGGAGTAAATCTTTTCATGAGGCTGCAACTTTCTTCTCTCAAAGGCTATAGGGTGTTGGCCTTGATTTAGGACAACCCCTACTCCTCCACCTGAGGCATCACATTCAACAAAAAAAGGCTTAGAAAAATCAGGCAATGCAAGTATGGGACAACTACTCATTAACTCTTTCATTTTTTGGAAGGCCTTTTCAGCCTCTTCATTCCACTTGAAATCATCCTTCTTAGTCAAATTAGTGATTGGAGAAGTCAACTTGGAGAATCCTTTCACAAACTTCCTGTAGTATGTACATGTTCCAATGAAGCCTCTTAATTCTGTGATGGCCATTCTAAGATAGAACTGATCTTTTCCATGTGCACTTTCACTCCATCTTTCCCAATAATGTTCCCAAGATATAATTTCTTTCATCCCAAATTCACATTTAGACATCTTAGCATACAAAGATTGTTCTTGCAAAGTTTTCAATACAATCTCTAGGTGTTGCAAGTGCTCTTCCCAAGTTTTATTGTAAATGAGAATATCATCAAAGAAGACTAAAACAAACCTTCTAAGCTTCTTGTAAAACATTCTATTCATACATGCTTGAAACGTATTCGGAGCATTAGTCAACCCAAAAGATCCTTTAAAATTGAATTTAAAAAAAATCTCATAAATGTTCAACATTTTATTCTATATAAAAAACCTTTTAGATAAGAAAACACCATACAATAATAATTCCATGAAATGATTGATTCACGTTCACTTGCCTTTTTGAGAGAGGACAACTGTTTGATGAGCTTAACTCCAATATACACTTCCCACATAGAACTTCATCCTTAAAATAACCAAAAAATTACAATCATAACCAAAAGCTAATTGCACAATAAACCTTATTTTATAAAATTACATTACAATTACCAAAAAATTAACTAATTAATAAACCTTATTTAATAATAACAATCAAAATAAATTTAATGTCCCTTTTATTTCAGTGCCGAGAAATTCCCCCTTTCCTCATTGAGAATGTCACCCTCGCTATGAAAATGCCACCAAGCGAGGGTTAGAATAAATATTTCAACTCTTAGAAATTTTTTGTAACATACGTGATAAAATTAGTTGAAATGTATTAAAATAGGTTTTATTTATATTATACTTAGTGTAGTATCTAGTGTCATATGTTATATTAGGATTATATTTTATTAATAAACACATGAGCAACAGGTGCTCTTGAACATATGGATTATTTTTTTCTTATTATTCAAAGAATAAAACAACGAAAAAATGATCGTGATTATAAAAAAAGTAATTTTAGAATAAGACTGGGAAATTTTTAATAAAAATTTATTATTAAAAATTATAAACTTTTGATACAAATTTATTTTTAAAAATTATTACCTTTAGATAAAATCCATTACTAAAAATTATATAATAATATCCTACAAAACATTTTTCTTTTAAAAATACATAATATCATTACAATCCAAATCATTTTTTAATTCAATTTATGTTTTATCTATCCATCATTTTCATCTAATAATAAATCAAAAAATTTAAAACATGAATAATGCGTACCATTCAAATCATTATTTTATTATTATTAAAATTCAATTTATGTCCCATCTACCAATCATTTTCATCTAAA
>LPNX010238775.1:127045-156585 GCA_001517045.1 Pseudotsuga menziesii | reverse complement strand
TGATGTTCATCTGTGGTCTTCCCTGTGCGTTAAATTACTCATGTTACTTGGATGAATTGATTATCTTAAATTAATTGGTATGATGCTGGTGCATAGCATGAGAATGGAATTGATTATTATGTGATTGTTTCACTATTCTGCCTGAATGAAATAGGCTGAAGCCTCCCCTTCTACTTGTATGTTAATATGGTTATTCCGTTGTGTTTACGAATTGGGTTGTATTAATCCCATGATCTGTAATGTCTTAATTAATGACTGATGTTTACATGTTGAATGAATGCTCGTTTGAATGCTGTTGTTTCCGCTGTGAATGAGGATTAAATTGCATCTGTGCATGATGAATAACCCTATGTGCATATCTTAGTTTAAATCATCTTTCAGCATTCTGTTTTGGGCAATTCTTAAGCCTGTACATGTTCATGGGCGGATAGCCGGGTTGTTTGAAGCATTGGTCGCGTCCTCTTTGCCAGTCGGAGGCATGGGGACGTGACAGTAATAAATAATAATATTAACGAAACATGCTTCATTCGTACGATGATCAATAATGAGTTAACAATACAATTGTTAGATGAATACAAATAAACTTTATCATGATCCTATATTTGTGATGGATTATTTTAGATACATTAGCATCCGTGTGATTGCAATGTTTGAAAGACCATTCATAACCTTCAAGTTCATTATCAACAATATAGTAGAGATAAGATTTGTTTTGGAGCCTTCATAAAGGGGTTCATATGCCTTATCGAGAAGAGGTATATCATGAACATGATAAAAGTCATCATCATTTTCATTATCAGCATCATCGTCATCCATTCTAACATTAAATGAATCATGGATCAATTTTCATATGCTAAGCTAGATCATTAGTATTTCATTTTGAATTCATAACAAAAGCATATAAACAGGATCACTGAAAGATAGACAAGCACAACCATACAAGAGGAACACAAATATTTATCTTGGGAAAGCCCTAAAGGGAAAAACCCAGCAAAAGCTTCCTCAATATAGATGCCCCAAAAAGATAAAAGGTAAAACCAATAAGGAGTTCAAAGCCTGATCCTCCTCCTCCTCCAGCTACTCCTCTTCTTCACTAATGAGCTACACAAGTGAGTGTGTGTGTGTGTGTTCCAAATGAGGAGCACTACACCTCTATTTATATTCATCTGTTCACTTAAGTTAACTCATTTGACATGTAGGCTCGAGTTAAATCATGTAGGCTTGAGTTACACATGTAGGCTCAAGTAACCACACTGGGGTGCTGATGACCCACCTTTACAATTAGAGGGAACTACCTCATGACTCTTATTAGTTCTTTTGATTAGGAGCATCGGGGTACAATGTAATACAAGTGGTTCTACCGGTAGGACCATCTGGGACCACAAAAAGATGCATATAGAATATTCTTCGAAGTTACAATATTTCAACACATCTTGACTTTTGTTCCTGGCATGGTAATCCATAAATTGCACAATGTTTTTGCACCTGAACAGTCATTGCTAACGTGGAATGATGGCAATATAACGATAAACCTTCTGAGGAACCTTTTTTGTTAATTTATTTGTACGATATCTACTTACATGACATTCTAGACATTCTGTTGCAAATTCATGCTGATTATAATATATCACATGGTCATCGGGGCATGCATGAATTGATTCATAATGCATTCCAATCTCTTTCATGATGGAAGATAAATCTCGATATGTGCGAGGTAAAATATTTCATGGTGGTAACAAAAATTCATCTATCAAGCTACAAAAAAAATGTTAATGTAATAAATAAATAATATTAATGAAACACGCTTCATCCGTACGATGATCAATAATGAGTTAACAATACAATTGTTAGAGGAATACAAATAAACTTTATCATGTTCCTATATATGTGATGGATTATTTTAGATACATTAGAATCCGTGTGATTGCAATGTTTGAAAGACTATTCATAACCTTCAAGTTCATTATCAACAATATAGTAGAGATAAGATTTATTTTGGAGACTTCATAAAGGGGTTCATATGCCTTATCGAGAAGAGGTATATCGTGAACATCATAAAATTCATCATCATTTTCATTATCAACATCATCGTCATCCATTCTAACGCTAAATGAATCATGGATCAATTTTCATATGCTAAGCTAGATCATTAGTATTTCATTTCGAATTCAAAACAAAAGCATATAAACATGATCACTGAAATATAGACAAGCACAACCATACAAAAGGAACACAAATATCTATCCTGGGAAAACCCTAAAGGGAAAAACCTAGCAAAAGCTTCCGCAATATAGATGCCCCAAAAAGATAAAAGGTAAAACCAACAAGGAGATCAAATCCTAATCCTCCTCCTCCTCCAGCTACTCCTCTTCTCCATTAATGTGCTACACAAGTGAGAGTGTGTGTGTGTTCCAAATGAGGAGCACTACACCTCTATTTATATTCATCCATTCACTTAAGTTAACTCATTTGACATGTAGGCTCAAGTTAAATCATGTAGGCTCTAGTTACACATGTAGGCTCAAGTAACCACACTCGGGTGCGGATGACTCACCTTTACAATTAGAGGGGACTACCTCATGACTCTTATTAGTTCTTCCGATTAGGAGCATCGGGGTATAATGTAATAGAAGTGGTTCTACCGGTAGGACCATCGAGGACCACAAAAATATACATATATAATATTCTTCGAAGTTACAATATTTCAACACTCCCCCTTAACGAGAAGGGTATTCTACAGCAACATCAACAACAACAAGAATAGAGATAAGAGACATCATCAACATCAACAGGGTAACACATCTATAAATCATTGGAATATTTTCAACATCATGTGGTCTTCATCTTCAATCTTCAATCTTCATCATCATTAATTCTTTGACTGCTTCGATCAACAACATCTTCAACATTTTGATCTTTCAATTAGTAACGACATCTTCAGCACTTGGAGCTTTCGATCAGAAACATCTTCAGCACTTTTACTATTCGATCAGCAACAACATCTTTAGCATTTTGACCTTTAGACAACAACTTCAGCACTTCCACTTTTCGATCAGCAACAACATCTTCAACATTTTTTCCTTTCGATCAGCAACATCTTCAACACTTTGAATTTTCGATCAGCAACAACATCTTCAGCATTTTGTCCTTTCGATCAACAACATCTTTAGCACTTTGACTTTTCGATCAGCAACAACATCTTTAGCACCTTGACCTTTCGATCAGCAGCAACATCATCATCCTCATATTCTGATTTGTCGATCATAATCATCATCACATTCTGATCTTTCGATCAGAAACATCATCATCATATTCTGATCTTTCGATCAGAAACATCATCAACATACTCTGATCTTTCGATCAGAAACATCATAATCATAGTGCGTCATCATCATATTTTGATCTTTAGATCAGTACGTCATCATCATCATACTCTGATATTTCGATCAGTATGTCATCATCATCATACTCTAATCTTTCGATCAGTATGTCATCATCATCATATTTTGATCTTTCGATCAATACATCATTATCATACTCTGATCTCTCAAACAATACATCATCATCATCATACTCTAATCTTTCGATCAGTATGTCATCATCATCATACTCTGATCTTTCGATCAGTATATCATCATCATCATATTCTGATCTTTCGATCAGTACGTCATCATCATACTCTGATCTCTTGATCAGTATGTCATCATCATCATACTCTGATCTTTCGATCAGTACGACATCATCATCATTAGCAACAACCTGCAAACCACAACTCAAAGACAAAAAGTCTTTGGATCACTTTTGGACTTAAAGTCCAAGGATGATACAATCCCACCACATTCTTGACAACCGAAGTTACCGGATTGATTATGGGAGAATCAGTCCCTATCACTTTAGGACGAAGTCCAAGGAGGATGTAATCCTACCACATTCTTGAGGACCGAAGCCACTGGATTGATTACAGGAGAATCAGTCCCTATCACTTTAGAACTATGTCCAAGGATGATCCACTCCTACCACATTCTGAAGGACCAAAGCCACGGAATTGATTACATGAGAATCAGTCCCTATCACTTTAGGACTATGTCCAAGGATGATGCAATCCTACCACATTCTTGAGTACCGAAGCCACTGGATTGATTACAGGAGAATCAGTCCCTATCACTTTAGGACTATGTCCAAGGATGATGCAATCCTACCACATTCTCGAGGACCAAAGCCACCAGATTGATTACAGGAGAATCAGTCCCTATCACTTTAGGACAATGTCCAAGGATGATGCAATCCTACCGCATTCTCAAGGACCGAGGTCACCGGATCTATTATAGACAGATGTCCCAGGATGATACAATCCCTCTTCATTCTTGAAAAACAAGGTCTATGGATCACTTTAGGGCAAGTTCCCAAGGATGCTACAATGCCATCACGTTCTCGATGACCGAGGTCACCGGATCTATTATGGACAAATGTCCCGGGATGATACAATCCCTCTTCATTCTCAAAGATTGAGGTCTCCATATCACTTTAGGGAAAGTGCCCAAGGATGATACAATCCCATCACATTCTCGAGGACCGAGGTCACCGGATCTATTATGGACAGATGTCCCGAGATGATACAATCCCTCTTCATTCTCGAAGACTGAGGTCTCCGGTTCACTTTAGGGAAAGTGCCCAGGGATGATACAATCCCACTACAATCATCACTACTCCCCCTTTCAAGGAAGGTCCTTTTGAACAACACCAAGCTTGTCCTGAAGGTGTTCGAAATTTACTTGAGACAGAGGCTTAGTTAGTACATCATCATCCAAACCATCATCATCTACATCTTCAGTATGTGAATACTGAACTATCACCATCTGTATCTCCAGTATGTGAATACTGAACTATCACCATCTGTATCTCCAGTATGTGAATACTGAAAGCATCATCATCTATATCTTCAGTATAGAAATACCGAAAGCATCATCATCTCTATATATGGAATCACCATCATCTGCATCTACAGTATGTAAATACTGAAACATCATCATCTGCATCTTATCTCGTATGTAGAAATACCAGATTTCTATGTGTTACAACAAAACACGGGGTTCTCTATCATCACGACTCTGGTTATCACATAGAATCATTGTAGAATCCATCTTCAGGTCAAAGAGACCTGATATCATCTTCTGAATCCATGTGGCTTCACAACTTAGCAGAGCAATCTGCTATGGATTCTGCTTCAGTCGTGCTAAGAGAAACACTGGACTGTTTCCTGTTAAACCATGAACCCATAGCACATCCCAGACTGTAACATCCACCTGAAGTGCTTTTTCTGTCTGAGATACTTCCAGCCCAATCTGCATCTATGTAGCCATACAATCTATACTCATGGATACCATCATAGTATATACCAAAGTCTATAGTCCCTTTCAAATATTTCATCACATGTTTTGCAGCTACTAAGTGAACCCGTCTTGGTTGAACAAGAAATTGACTCAAGGTGTTCACAACAAAACAAATGTCTGGTATGGTATTTGTTAAGTACATCAATGACCCAATGATCTTTCTGTAATGAGTCACATCCACTAACTCTGATGAGTCATTGGCTAATAGCTTTAGGTTGGAATCCATAGGAGTACCCATGGCTTTGCATTCCAACATATTGAATCTCTTCAATATCTCTACCACATACTTTCCCTGGTTGAGAAAGATTCCTTCTAAACTTTTCCAAACTTCCAGACCTAGGAAACAATGCATTGACCCAAGGTCTTTCATCTCAAATTCTTCTGCTAGTTTCTTCTTGCTTTCTACAATTTGTTTCTCATTCCCTGTCAAGAATAAGTCATCCACATGTAGTATGACCAGTTCATCTTCTACAACCTTGTAGTAAAGGTTAGGATTGAATTTACTCTTGGCAAAGCCCATGCTCGTCAAGAAACTATCTATTCTTCCATACCAAGCTCTGGGAGCTTGCTTCAGGCCATAGAGGGCCTTCTTCATCTTGCATATGTGAGGCCATCTGTCTTCAACTTCAAATCCTTGTAACTATTCGATGTAAATCTCTTCCCCAATCATACCATTAAGGAAGGCTTGTATGTACTTCATCATGGAAGCAACTACCATCATGGTTCTGAAGGAAGTGTACCTTGCTTCCTGGAGTAAGTGTCTCTTCAGAATTAATTCCCTCTTTCTTATAGAAACCTCTAGCCACAAGTATTTCCTTTCTTCTATCAGAAACATATTTTATCTTACAAATCTATTTGTAAGATACCACATTCTTGCTTTCTAGTTTGAGTACTATATCCCAAACATCATTCTAGTATTATTTCATCATAACATCTTCCATGAGTTTGTCTTGTCAGGTCATCAACATATCCTAGTCTTCTGCATTCAACCTTGAAGGTTGGAACCCACTTTACTCTTGGTAAAGTATCGATCCATCAGTAAGTTGTCCATCATGTAATACCATGTCAAACTCAGATATCTTCTATAGTCACTCCCCCTGAAGTGGAGTATCATCTTCCCTCTTCATTTCCCGTACAGGTAGTTCTATGCTTGATATATACTTCTAGTAGGTCTGGTCAATAGAGTATGTTATGTCATAGTCTATTCTTTCAGAGGAAAATCATGAACCTTGATTTGTACACTTGTTCTTATAGATCCATAGATACTATGTACTTCCCTTTATGTCTCGAAATCATATTGTATACATCATTCCCCATGATCAACGATTATTATTTGATCATAGCCTCTTTCATAGCATTCTTTTCTTCATCTTGAGTTATCTCTCGTACCCATGGTGGTCTTCATCCTTCAAGGTGGATCTACCACTCTCTGAAGCTCTTTCTTTCGTCATGGTGTATCTGACCCTCGGAGCTTCAGATTCATGTTTATTGGAGTGAATCTTGAATTGTCATCACTTGTTCTTTGGAGCAAGTCTCATCGTTCTTTTCTTGTAGGAGGTTGTACGGGACCTTTCCTACAATTCAAATGCACCAGTTGCATGGTCAGAACTATTTCATAAAACATATGCATAATGACAAATTCTTATGCATCATGCAACTGTTTAGTCAATACAACATTAATCCATATCTCACATAAACTTTCTAGATGCCTTCCATTTCTACCATGACATCATTGAGATTGTGCACTAATCCAATATGTCAGCAAAGAGGTTTCATTCTAGATAAGTAGCAATGGAGAGATGTATAGCACCATGATCTACTTACCCATCACATGCATATTAGTAGTATACAATCATTAATGCAAACATTCCATCATGCATAACACATCAACTAAATATAATCAAATGTATAACAAAACAATATCATGAAATGACAATCGAATACTTATCTTTGATTTGTTTCATGGGTAGACTACATCTTGATCATTCTGCTTTATCATATTCTTCATTCATGAAATCATCATTTCTTATCCAAATGATAAGATGAATAAGAGGTTCTTCAAGAATTGAGTTCTTCATATTCCTCATCGCTTGAGGGATCTTCTTTGAATGGTGAGATCTTGATCTTCAATTGTTCCCATCTTCTTATTCTATTCTTATGAGTCGAGATGAAAGTAATTACTTCCTTCTGGCATACATTCTTCACATGAATGAATCCCATGATCCTGGGAGGCCATTCAAGGTGGCTATCACCACTTCTGCATTCTCCACTTCTTCTTCTACCGTTTCAAGTTGTTCTGCATTCTGGATCTTCACATTCTTCAACAATTTTCTCAAAGCCATCTTCTGATTTAAGTTCTTATCTTCAAATAGCTTGATCAAATAATAAAAAATCTTCGGTGTCTTTAGGGAAGACACTCGTGGTACAAGTTGATTCCTGATTGAATCAACAATGATCTTCTTGGCCTTGATCAAGTTCTTCTTGTGTAAGGCTTTGAGCCTCATCTCCCTCTAGAACTGGAACCTCTCTACTCATGTAGGTGTCCAATTCATTTTCTTCAGAGAGATCAAATACTTCCATGCTTGGAATTTATCAAATTCATCAATCTCATCAACAAGATTAGATCACTTTGAAATGAGAACCTCGAATTCAAATAGCAAAAGATTAGATCTTACCGATTTGAGGTGTCCATCCTGTTTTGGAGCTGGCTGATCTAGGGATTGTCAAAGAAACCCTAATTTTCAAAACTTGGAATATTTTAGATATGACTAGATATATAGTTATATCTCTTTAAATGGAGCTGTCCAATGTACTCATTCTCTAAAATAGTGGAGGGAAGCTCCCGGAACAAGAAGCCCTATTTTTCCAATTTCTTTTGCAAAAATACCTGTCACTGTCTCTGTGATATCTCCGAAATTATAACTCTTCTATTTCTGAAATTTCACACTGAGGTTTCCTCACATGTCACTGATCCCACACCATAGGTTTCATCACAATTGGTTTGACCAATTGGGATTTATGATCCTTTTCCCAAGGTGACCTGTTACAGGACTGTTAAGAACAACGAAATTGTACGACATGCCACATGTCACTGGTTCATCTTCTAAGTATAATATTTGGGTAATAGAAATTAAAGTCTATTCTATTTCTGGAACATCTTCAGGAATTCCATTTGGACTTCTGTATCCCAAGATATAGCAATTTTCCCCAAGTGTCTTGTTTAGGGATGAATTCGGGAAGAGGCTGGAACCCTAACTTGGAGGGATCATATCTCCCAAAATATAGCGAATACGAGGTTGAATTTTGGACATAGTTTACATAAGGATTGTGTTGTCGGCCTATGCGATTTTCAACTCTTGATACTTCACCAATATATTACTATAGAGAAAGTACCAAAACTTAGCAATTTTAGTATTTAGGGTTTTTCTAGCTCGGGGTCAAACTAGGGTTTGACTTTCCCGGAGTTTCTCCCAACCAAATTTCTTGATCCAGGTCTCTAAAATTTGATTTTGATGAGGATAAAAATCCTATTCCAGGCTCAATAAAAAATTCCCCTTATGTAGAAAGCCCTAATTTTCCACACCAGAACTGAAAATGCTCGAATCGAATTTCGCTTCGACAGAAAGATGCGCCCTTCAATGGAGAGTCAGTATAGCCTTCTTTTGCTGATCAATTATGGATAGATACCCAAAAATTAAGAATCCCTAGCTTCTGTAGCTGCACAATGTCTTCTTTCAGGGTGGCTCTGATACCATGTTAAATTTTCATATGCTAAGCTAGATCATTAGTATTTCATTTCGAATTCATAACAAACGCATATAAACAGGATCACTGAAAGATAGACAAGAAAAAACATACAAAAGGAACACAAATATTTATTCTGGGAAAACCCTAAAGGGAAAAACCTAGCAAAATATTCCTCAATATAGATGCCCCAAAAATATAAAAGGTAAAACCAACAAGGAGATCAAAGCCTGATCCTCCTCCTCCTCCAGCTACTCCTCTTCTCCACTAATGCACTACACAAGTGAGTGTGTGTGTGTGTTCCAAATGAGGAGCACTACACCTCTATTTATATTCATCCGTTCACTTAAGTTAACTCATTTGACATGTAGGCTTGAGTTAAATCATGTAGGCTCGAGTTACACATGTAGGCTCAAGTAACCACACTGGGGTGCTGATGACCCACCTTTACAATTAGAGGGGACTGCCTCATGACTCTTATTAGTTCTTCCGATTAGGAGCATTGGGGTACAATGTAATACAAGTGGTTCTCCCGGTAGGACCATTAGGGACCACAAAATAATACATATAGAATATTCTTTGAAGTTACAATATTTCAACACATCTTGACTTCTGTTCCTGGCATGGTAATCCATAAATTGCGCAATGTTTTTGCACCTGAACAGTCGTTGCAAACGTGGAATGATGGGAATATAACGATGAACCTTCTGAGGCACCTTTTTTGTTACTTTATCTGTATGATATCTACTTACATGACATTCTAGACATTCTGTTGCAAATTCATGTTTATTATAATATATAACATGGTCATCAGGGCATGCATGAATTGATTCATAATGCATTCCAATCTCTTTCATGATGGAAGATAAATCTCGATATGTGCAAGGTAAAATATTTCATGGTGGTAACAAAAATTCAGCTATCAAGCTACAAAAAAAATGTTAATGTAATAAATAAATAATATTAACAAAACACGCTTCATCCATACGATGATCAATAATGAGTCAACAATACAATTGTTAGAGGAATACAAATAAAATTTATCATGATCCTATATATGTGATGGATTATTTTAGATATGTTAGCATCCATGTGATTGCAGTATTTGAAAGACCATTCATAACCTTCAAGTTCATTATCAACAATATAGTAGAGATAAGATTTGTTTTGGAGCCTTCATAAAGGGGTTCATATGCCTTATCGAGAAGAGGTATACCATGAACATCATAAAAGTCATCATCATTTTCATTATCAACATCATCGTCATCCATTCTAACGTTAAATGAATCATGGATCAATGTATTTGTACCATCATCTTCAATTACATCATTGGCATGATCATCTTGTTCAATATGATCATTCACTTGTTCTCCATTAAACATATGTGTTCCATGATCCTGATCTTGAACTTGTTCTGAAATCACTTCCTCTAGACAACATGCTATAAGGTGTCTTTCCTTTAATATAAATACATGGAAACATCAATAGATATACATTAATATATGAAAAAAAAATACATACAATTACCAAAAAAACAAATATAATAATGTTTATAATGCTAAACCTACAAATGGACGATATTCGTTACCCCCCCTCAGCATTTCCATGTTCCTTGGAATGTTTTGTGGCTGTTGAGATCAATATTATTCTCCTCTTAAATCCCCTGCACTGAGTACACGGACAATAAAATTCCCACAACTGTCCATTGAAGAATAAAACAATTCCTAAAAATGTCTGTCGAGGAACAAATAATTTTCACAATCGTCCGTCGCTTCTACAACAAACATGTTGAAATGTTTAAAACAATTTATATTTATAATGGACATGCGTAGGATATTCGACACCTTGAACATAGTTACCATTGAAAGTATGGGACCATAAAATTTAAAATCATGTAAACCTTACTTTTTTTTTATAAAAAAACCTATACTGACCGTCGGATATCTGATGCTTAGGGGTCGGATAACTGACATTATTGGGTTCACAAATGTTGAAGATCCGATAATGAAGTGTCGGATAACCGACACTACAAGGGTCGGAAATCCAACTCTCGAGTGTCGGATATTTGACGACACTATAAATATTTTGTTATCGGCATTCTGCTGATTGATTGCTGTCCGACACATACATGTGAAATGTTGGATGACGTCGGATTCTGATGTTGGAATTTGGGTTCAAATCCTATTGTGAAATCTCACTGAATATGAAGAAATATGTATTTTGCGCACCCTTTGGAATTCTGTTGGGACACATGGTATGCAAGGAAGAGATGTTGGTCGATCTTTCCAATATTGCAATAATTGTTGACCTACCAACACCAATGATATTGAAACTGTTAAGGATACATGACAATCATTGCATTGATGGAAAAATTGTGGAAGAGGAATCAAAATTTGAATGGAATGACGAGTGCCAAAAGAGTCTCGGTGCATTAAAACAAAAGATGGTTCCGGCACTAATATTGGTTTTTTTGGATTGGTCAAAGGAATTCCATGTCCACGTTGATGCTTTGTCAGTCACATTAGGAGTAATACTGGCCCAATCAGGAAAAGGATCAATAGACTACCCAATTGCATTTACAAGTTGAAAGCGGTCAACTACGGATGGGAACTACACGATGAAAGAAAGAGAAGGATTGGCAATGGTGTATGCATTGCATAAATTATGGCACTACCTATTGGGAGGACATTTCAAAATGTTTACAGATCACTCATCGTTGAATTACTTAGTTAATAAGCCTGTGTTGGGGGGGAATATCTGTTGATGGTTACCGCTTTTTCAAGAATTCCATTTCAAGATCATTGTAAAGCCAGGACGATTAAATGCAAGACCTAATCACCTATCAAGGATAGAGACAGGAAAAGAACCAAGAAACATCGACGAAGGTTTAGATGATGAGGAATTGTTTGGAGTTGGGATGGTCGATGACCATTACAAACAAGTTATTCAATTTTTGACAACAGGAAAAGCCTTGAATAATTCACCACTACTCATGAGAAGCGATTAGTCGTCAGATCTGCTAACTTCCAATTCATCGCAGGATAACTGTATAAGATGGGACCATATGAGGTATTACGTCGATATGTTCTTCCGCATGAGAAAGAAAGGGTGTTGGTAGAGGCACATGATGATATTACAGTAGGACAATATGAAGGACGTGTGATCGCTAGAAAAGTCCTTATAGTTGGATTATGGTGGTAAACAATACATGTCGACACCACAGATTATGCTAAAAGCTGCGATGTATGCCAAGTAATGAGTAAACCATCATGGAGAATTGAGATGCCTTTAGTACCTCAAGTAACACTGCAAGCATTCGAAAAATGGGAATTTGATTTCGTGGGACCTAGGACCCCACCAGGGAAGAGAATCAGTGCGAGATACATCATCATCGTGACTAATTATCTAACGACATGGGATGAGGCAACACCAGTAAATGTCTCCACAGCTGTGACAGTAGCCAAGTTTCTATTCGACAACCGTGACGAAGGAAGGATTCCAACAAAGATAGAAGTCAACTACGATGAAGGAAGGAACCGACAAGTTAGAAAATTTTAGTCAAGTTAGTTATAGAATTGGTCAAGTGGGCCATTTTGTGCTAGCCTAGAAAGCATATAAATAGAATTAGGATTGTAAACACAAGGGGGATCAATTCGAAAGTGGATATACTGATTGATTTATCATGTGTGTGTTGTCTGTTTTGGGCCATATATTAACTATGAGATGGTTTTGTATTTTGCGGTGTATTTATGATGCTGAAGTTATAAAATACTTTTTTTATCATGTGATTTTTATCGGTAGTTTTGCATCTTATTTCATATTTCCTTGGTTTTGTGAAATGCATTTTCTTTAAGGATCAGTTAGATAGGAATCATGTGTTTTCTGTACTATTCAGGAAAAATTTGCGATCACACCATCTCTATGTTTTCTATTAAATGTGAATGATGCAAAGTATTGATGTGAATTTCAGTTTAATGTATGTCGATATATTTGCTAGTGATTACTATCATGATAGGTAGATTTGGTTAATGGTATAATTACAACCCGGGATTTCTGGATGGTATTTCAATAGGGTAACCAACAGCACAAAAGTCCTCTTCCCACTATAGAAACTTGGTTCTTGTAGCCCTCCCTACGACATCTCGAGTGAGACTGCACTTGCTCCGCATGTGTTGTTGGAAATGGTTAAAAATTTCTGGGATAATGTTTAGGGACTCTTTGTCGGTAGTTGTTGACAGTCGAGCGAGGTGAACCCCTATCAATAGACAAGTATAAACAGAAGATCTCATCTATTCTCTCATCATTGCTTGGCCTTGTATCATTCTGCCATTGCAACCTGACACCCTTTACATGGAGGAGACGCTTCTCGAGTGTCCTTATCTTGCTCATGTTCCTTACACTATTCTTAGATATTCTCCTTGCACTTGGAACTAGTTTTCCATATCTCTGACACTCGTCTCGTCGCATTTACAGCATTCTTCCATCTTTCCTTCGAGGTCATTAAAAATAGTAAGGAGGCCACAATTTGACTTTTATAGGATCATTAAAACTTTACAGGAAAGGTATGGAGTTACCTTTAAGCTCTTGTTTGACTCCTTAAACATGACTCATTAGAGGAAATTTCAAATTAAAATGGGCCTTCCAAAAATAATACAAATTTCATGTCATCATGTATTAGCCAATAAAAATTCTTTAAAATTAAAGAAGGGAGCACCTATTAAACAATTTTTTAATATAAATTTGGGGATGGGTATCATAAAAGAAACTACTATTTTTGTTCGTATTTTCAACATATCTCCCTATGTTTTTACTCAAATTTCGATCAAGAGAGCTCATTGGATGCAGAATGAAATTCTGCATCCAACGAGTACCCACTCAACATACTTTTGATGGGCCCCACTACCCCAAAAACAAGAAATACCTGAAAAAAATGCGATGATGATGTCATCATCATGTTTTTTCATGTATTTCTTGTTTTGGGGTAGTTGGGCCCATCAAAAGTATGCTGAGTGGGTACTCATTGGATGAGAAATTTAATTCCACATCCAACGAACTCTCCTGATCGAAATTTGAGTAAAAAGACAGGGAGATATGTCGAAAATACGAACAAAAAAGTAGTTTTTTTCTTTTCTTCCTCCAAAATTAATAAATATTATTTTATTAATTTTATTTAGGAGGCCAATTTTGAGTTGAAATTTCCTCTAATGAGATTGTCTAGTTCGCATGTCCTTGCAAACTCATTAAAGGACGTGAAGGAACATCCACATCGGTATAAGTTTAACCCTTTTCTGGACCATGTGGATTACTTACGAAAAAAGAATACTCAAGACGAGTATGGATAGAATACTATTTCTAGGTATAGGTTTATCGCTTTTTCAGGATCGGGATACTAAATTTACGAAAAAGGAACCTATTTGGGCTTAATTTTCTATTTTTTGTGCTTTAGTTTAAACTATGAAAAAGATTCTAAGAATTCTTTATGCCATTGTAATGCTCGCTAAAAATTTAGGGAAAAAGCATCAGGTGATCTTTCCTTCCTTCACACTCGTTAAAAATAAAGGAAGGAACTTCTTGTTTTTGAAGGAGTGTCAGTATGGTGATAGTTTAACCCTTTTTCAGACCTTGTTGAGTAACTACAGAAAAGGAATACCTTTGTTCGTCTCAGCTAAGAGAGTTCTCCTCCAAATTGTTTTATACCTTTTCAGAATTTGGAGACCAACCTTACAAAAAACTAACCTCGTAGAGTCTTCTTTGGCATTTTTGGACTCTCAAATTGTGAAAACTCCATCAAGCATTCACTAATTTGAGCTCATAAATCCACGGATCAGTGCCTTATCAAGCATTCTTCTATCTTTTCTTCAAGCTTTCCCAAGAATGAAGAAATTCTTGAGTTTGATTTTTTAGACTCGTTAAACTTTAACAAGAAAGAAGGAAAGGGAATTTTCTTAAAATGTCTTTTGTATCATGGCATCAAGTCTTGTCTCCTTCAACAAATCACTAGTTTGGAGCCTATAAATAGTTGGGTTTTAGTTTTTTGGCCTTAGGATTAAGCTTGATCTCATATTTTTAACTCCTTTGGTTGGTTTCTATAATAATTGTTATCTACAATAAGATATAGAATCCTTAGAGAAACTCACAAATCAAATTACTTGCAAAAACCATCAAAAACGCATGAAAGAGGAACAATTATACATACACAATGTGAACAAAAAAAGGATATTATTTGACTATATAACATGTATATATTATATATCGTTCAATTCGAGAGGATTTGGAAGCCAAATTTGAGTTTACACGTGAAATTGGCCAAATTTGCCTAAATCCCCCCTAGGTGGGACAAACTCACTCCAACTCAGCCCAAATGGTCATGAATGGTGGTGTGAACATGGATGAAGTGTGTTGGAGCAATCCTAACTCCTTGTCATGCATGGGTGTGTAAAATAAGGTCAGTGGGAGGCTCAAGGTGGGAATTAAATGCTCCAACAGTCCAAAATTTGGGCTAAAATCACCCCTAGTGCTCCTAGTCAACCACAATTCCCAAATTCAAGGAATGGGAGTGTACCTGTCAATAATGGGCTGCACATGTGGAGTTTTATTGAGCTAGAGTTCTCCTGTAGGTGTGAAAGCATCAAATTAACTGGTTTTTATGTTGGATTAACTTCCATAAGTCCAAACTATAGCATATTAATGCATAAATGAAATTAAAATTGGATAAGGATTTAGAATAAGGTACTAAGTGATGGATTACTGTTCTAACACCCCCCTCCTTAACCATAAATTAGTAAAACTCATGCAAATTTTATGGGAGGCCTTGGCAACAAAGGCTCAAGTCACCTCAATACAAACAAAATTTTTTATTTGTCCATGTAAATTGAGGAAAAGAAGGAAAACCTCATGGAATAAAACCTTCCCTCTAAAATGGACATGGGGATGAAAAACTGAAAAAAATAGCAACAATCACCATCCATCACTCACTCCAAGAAAATATTCTAGTGAAGGTCTTCTTAGTAAAAATATTGGTGAATATGTGGGCAGTTCACTTTGTGGATGGGCAATACTGCAAGGAAATCACTATGTCATGCACTAAGCCCTGGATGTAGTGCATATGGATCTCTATGTGCTTTGTTCTCTACCTATGAATTGGATCAGTATATATCTTTATGTCACTTTGATTTTCCACCCAAATGTTGGTAGGAGAATTAATTGCAACACCAAACTATTTATTACTAGACCAGAAAATAGGACCTTTAGAAAGCATGAAAAAAAAACCTGATGTGTAATTTCTATCAGTGGGATCTCCAGCCCAATTTGAATCAGAAAATCCAGCTAGCTGAAGTGAAGAACTAGCTGCATAGTGTACCCAAAAATTCTTTGTTCCTTTGACATATTGGAGGATATTTTTTTATTCCTTCCAATGGAGCTCATGTGCATGGTGCATATACCTTGGTACAACACTTAAAACATAATACAAATCAGTTATGGTATGTGTAAGGTACAAAAAACTACCTAGTAGCTTCCTGTACTGTGTACAATCTACCAAATTTAAAGAATCACCAAATTCACCTAGTTTTATGCCAGAAAGAAAAGGGAACTTGGATGCATTGCAATCATCCATCTCGAAATTTATTAGCAGTCCTGAAGCATACTTAGGTTGACTTAGCATGATCCCTCTTTCAGATTGCTCAATTTCCAATCCTAGAAATTGTTTTAGCAATCCTAGATTTGTCATTGCAAACTCACTGTGTAGGGATGCCTTGATTGATCCAATTGATTGATGTAGCTCCCTGTAATTAAGAGTTAATATACATACAACACAATAACCTGCAATAAAACACCATTTTTCTGCAAATACACATTTGGATCATATTTGGATCAAATGAAAGCAACTTAGAGCAAGAAACTATCCATTTTTGCATACCCAGCCCTGGGGGCTTGATTGAGTCCATGAAGTGATTTACTCAACCTGAAAGAAAGGGAAGGATCCTCTTGGAAACCTTTAGGTTTCTTCATGAATATCTATTCCTGTAGTTCACCATGTAATAATTCACTCTTGACATACATATGGTGCACTTTCCAACCTTTTCTAGCTGCAATTGCTAGAACTAGTATTATTGAATCCATCTTTGCAACCGATGCAAAGTGTTCGGTGTAGTGCACACCTTGGACTTGAGAGTATACCTTAGGAAAAAAATATCCTTGTACTTAACATATGAACCATCTATATCATTTTTTTTTGAAATACCCACTCACATTGCACAATCTTCCTCTTGGGAGGAAGGGGAACCAATTTTCACGTTTCATTCTCTTGGAGAGAATTGAATTCATCTTCCATTTCTGATTGCCACCTTCGATCATGAAAAGATTCTTGATATGAATGTGGATCATATCCAATCATCATATAATAGTGCTCAGAAAGAGCACTTTCACTTGCATAGGAAACATTGTGAATTTGAGATCTTGTCTTCCTAGGCTCTAGAGGATTGCCTGCCAATTCCCTTGCAACTTGTATGATATTTTTAGCCAAGTTGGGCCTTTATGGTGATTAATATACAAAAATTTCATCTACAGACATATAATTATAATAATTATCAGGAAATACATATCTTGAATCATTACTTACTTCATCATGGTGTTGGAGAAAATAGCATTCCCTCGGTGCAAGCTCAAAATCTGGTATTGGTTCCTCTTTGAATTGCACACTCCTCTCAATGAAATTCTTGAGTGTGGATGTGTAAAATATATTATAAAAAAAATTTTATCACCATAAAAAACCATGAGACATTCCTTGCTCTGTGGCTGCAAAGACTTCCTCTTTTCTATTGGAATTCGAGCCCATGCTCTTCGTCCAAAATTTCTGAAATTTGAGACATTTGGTTTATGGCCAAACCATGCCTCATAGGGAGTTTTTCCTTTGAATGATTTGTGGAATGCCATGTTTTGTATATATGAATCATAATTGATATCCTCAAACCATAGCTTTATAATTATATCCCTTTCCTTAATCATGCATGTGGCCATCTCTTTGAGAGATCTATTTTTCCTCTGTGCCACACCATTTCGCTGTGGTGTGTAGGGATTTGAATGTTGCATTTGAATGCCACATTCCTCACAAAGATGCTGCATATTTTTATTAAAATATTATTTCCCATTTTCAGTCCTAATAATTTTTATCCTATTACCACTTTGATTCTCCACTAAGGCCTTCCAAATCTTCAATTACTCAAATACTTCATATTTCAATTTTACGAAGTATACCGAGTAGAATCTCGAGTAGTCATCAATGAAGATGAGTACATACCTTGATCCACCATAGAAGGGAGTGGTAAGAGGACCAATTAGGTATTAATGTACCAATCCAAGAGTTTTTGTGGCTCTCCTTGCCTTCCCCTTCTCATAGCTGCACTTTGGATGCTTCCCAACTACACAACCAATGCAAGCCCAATTTGAATATTTGATTGAAGGAAGTCATTCCACCATCTCATCTTTGTGCAGTGATTGGAGATACTTGCAGTTAATGTGTCCAAATATTTCATGCCATATTTTGGAGGTCTCATTGGAATGAGAGAGGAGAGCTTGGTCATTGGAACTAGGGATAAAATTCGAGAACTTATACATCCTCTCTTGGTGGTCTACATACCAAATTTCCACAACTTGGTTTGATGAGATTTCTGCTATCTATACCAAGTTAGCAGTTACTCTCTTGGATTCTCCTATATGATTCATTTGATATACTGACAACAAATTTTCTTCCAAATCTGGTACATAGAGCACATCATTGAAATAACCATGCTCCAAGTCAATCCCACCAACTCCTTTGGTCTAGATTTCAGAGTCATCCCCCATTCGAATTGTTGGGCCACTATTCGAATGCATAGAGGAGAAGAGATATATGGTTGAAACCATATGTCTACATGCCACTAAATCAATAATGAAGGTTGAGGAATTATAATTACCTGCTACCAAGGCATGACATTTCTCTTTGTTCTCTAAACTTGAGGTGCCATCTTTCTTCCTTGCGCCATCTGGGACAGGGATGTTATTTTTCTCCAGCAGCTGCACCATCTTATAAATGGTTTTATTCATGTGGGATATATATGGATTCCACTTGTGGAAATATATTCATTTGGTTTTCTCCTTCCCTTTATTGTCCTTCTCCTTAGGAGGATTCGAACCCCCATAACTGGTTTTGGGTTTATTAGGTTTCCTCTTGTCTGACTGCTTTGAATTCTTTTCCTTATGATTTCCCTTGGAGGAATTCGAAGCACCCATGGAAAAATATTGATCTTTAGCTTTTATGGTTCCCATTTGAGATAGCTTTTCTTGCTCCTGGGTGAGGGATTCCATGAATCTAGCTAGTGTTGGCATTTTCCAATTTTGAAGTGTCAATTTGCTAGAATTAAAGGTGCTTACAAACACTAGAAGTTCTGGGCCTAACTTCAAAAGGATGGACATTATCAACTGATCTTTTTTCTTCTCAGTTCCACATTACTTCAACTGAAGTACTAGGGACTTGAACTTCGTGAAGAACTCTTATATAGTTTCGAAATGCGTTGGGCTCAGGCTTATGAGCTCGTTTTCAAGATGATGTCCTCTCAATTCAGCAGTTTTCCTAAAGAGTGATTCTAGTTTAACCCAGAATTCATTTGGGGTTGTCAAACTATTTATGTGAAATAATATTTCTCTTGAAATAATCAGGCATATCAATCCATAGGCTTCATCAAGTCTATTCAAGTACTTAGCTTTCTCTACAACAGAAACTGGCTCTACTTCTGTGCCCATGCTATCTCTGTAGAGACCCTCATATCTCAATTGAATAACCATTTTTTCCTTCCATTCATAGAAATTGAAGGGGGTAAGAAATATTTGGTTTTCTTCCATTTCTTCTTGCACTAATGGTGAGAATTCTACTGAAAGTCTTGCAAAATACACTCAATTGTATTTTGAATTTCTCTAAAAATGGTAGCTCAAACACTCAAGATTGATATGAAACTCCACTCAAATATAACCTGACTCTAATACCATGTGATAATTTTTATATGTAGCAAGATCTAGGAGCCCGTGAGAAAATCACAAATCGAATTACTTGCAAAAACCAATAAAAAAGCATGAAAGAGGAACAAATTTACATACATAGTCTGAACAAAAACTAGATATTATTTGACTCTATGACATGTGAATATGTTAAGAACATGTATATATTACATATGGCTCAATTCGAGAGGCTTTGGAATCCAAATCTAAGTCTACATGTGAAATTGGCCAAATTGGCCTCAAGCCCCCCTAGGTGGGCCAAACTCACCCCAACTCATCCCAAATGGTCAAAAATGGTGGTGTGAACATGGATAAAGTGTGCTGCAAAAATCATGACTCCTTTACTTGCATGGGTGTGCAAAATAAGGTGAGTGGGAGGCTCAAGGTGGGCATAAAATGCTCCAACAATCCAAAATTTGGGCTAAAATCACCCCTAGCGCTCCTAGTCAACCATAATTCCAAAATTCAAGGAAATGGAGCACAATTGTCATTAATTAGGGTGCACATGTGGAGTTTGACTGATTTGGAGCACTCATGTAGGTGTGAAAGCATCAAATTAACTGGTTTTTATGCTGGATTAACTTCCCTAAGTCCATAATTCAGCATATTAATACATAAATGCAATTCAAATTGGCTAAGGGTTTAGAATAAGGTACTAAGTGGTGGATTATTGTTCTAACAGTTACTTTTCCAATTATATGGAGAATCTATCAATGTTTCCTACATTGTAGATTTGTATCATTGAGCCCTTAATGTCAAAATCTTCCTAAGTCACTATTGTGTCGTGCTCATTGTTCAAGGATAAAACCTTTGTCAACCATTTTGTATTTTCCTTGACCTTTTGTGTTAGCCACTCCCCTCTATCAGTTCATTACATCTAGTATTCGATGGTCCTTGCTGCAAAAATTTGTACCAGTTTCATATCCAATTAGTATTTGACTTACCTTGTGTTGGATGATGGAGGATCCTTTAATTCCTTCCGTACAACAGATCTCTTCCAATCAAATTCAACACATCTTTCTCTGGGAATGAGATTATATTTTATGACAGTACCTTTGGGATTGTAGTCATCAATGGAAATTTTCCTTGCTATTGGGTAGCGAGAATACCTTAATGTTTCCTATTTGATGGATTCTTCATATGTTTGAATTCAAGACTTGTTAGAATGTACTGGGTACCTTGGAGACCATTTTCATTACTGATGGTTTCCCTTGAGTTTGTTAACGGTTTTCATCAATGACCAATAATCAAATGCTTTCCTCCATGTTCGACTTCAGCTCATATTTTCACATGGTTTATATTCGTACCCTTGGGCGGTTTGGATTGAATACCTTCTTTCAACAATAGCATCATATTCTTTTTCTATTGCTTGATTTCTGCAAGACCTTGTCACACTTCTTATGACATTTGTTGAGACATAAATCCACCTTGTATTATTATGGCTATGATCAATTATTGAGCATGGATCCATGTTGTTCATTCATGGCCATGACTCCTTTAGATTTCACATGGCACCTTTTTTCATATTGTGCGGCCATGATAATTACATAAATTATACACATGTTGGATTCACCTTGTATATTTATGGAAATAATTTGTACATGGACATGTATGTCTCGGATATCGATTTTGTCTGACATTTATGTCTCTTTTAGGTACCTTCGTTCGAGCCTACGATCTTGGATTCTCTAGTTTCTCTGACTCCATGACTCAACTATTCCCTATTTATAATTTTTTTTTACTATCATCTTACCATCTAACCTCATACATTAGGGGGTATCTATTATAGCCCAAAATCACACTTCTCTATTTGTGACGACTTTTACACGTTTTGTCACATGACGACACTTCATGAAAGCTACTGTCAATCACCCAAAGGAAACCTATGGATGGAAGGGATATATATTGAGTTTTGTAATTCCATTTAACCTCTTTTCTAGACCATTGGAAAAGTATCGGACTAAGGAAAAACTTTCCAAAAGTCACCAACTACATAAAACCCTTTGAAATAATAAGAATTTACATTTATAGTAAAGAATTAATTCCAAAAGCATCTACCTTTTGATCATTTGGTCTATTCATTGGATAATTATTCATAATATTCAATTGTCTACCGCATAATGTTGGTTGAATGTATGTAATACACTCATCTAGATTTTCTTCTCATCCTTTGCTTTGTTCCAAAGCAAGATTAAACTCCTAATGTTTAAAACAAAGTAAGATTAATAAAGTAATGGAAAGATATCAACAAATATGTAAACTTTTAAGAAATATGTATAGCTTACTAGGAGCAATTTTGGTGACATTTAATAGCACTTAGAAATACTCGGAATAGTAACACCATCTTGGAGTTTGATTTCATTTGTAGCCATGTGTGTAAATTTTTAATGGCACATGCACTAAGGGAAAAAATTACTCCCCATTGTAGAAACATTATTATTTCATACTAAACTGCATATGACCACTAGATCATGTCAATCAAACAAATTCACTCTCACTTCCTTTCCATCTATGATTAGGATCCCATCTTCTGAAATCATGTTTAATTATTTTATTAAGTTCTACTCATTTACAAGATTAGCAATATGTGCTAAAACCTATTTATATTATTCCTTTCCATCCTATTTTCCAAGGCTTACAGAAGACATCAAGGCGGTATCTTCTAGTAATTCAAATAATATCTCACATACCTACCCACCTCGATCATAATGTACATGAGAATCAATACCAAGTTTGAATCAAACTTTAGTCACTATAATTCCATTCCTTTTTTCATGTGACTTGGCCATAGAGGAAGAATATTACTTTACTCGCTCCACTCTAACTCCATATGTGAGACAATTTGTTCTCCCTCAACCCATATTAAGATCCTCGGATTCTTTGATCCAATTTTCCATTTCCTTCAAAATTGACATTGAACTAACCCCCTTCAATACACCATGACAGTAAATCCACTTCATAAATTGCAAATCCTTATGGCTCATGCTTGATTCATTAAATACCGAATCCATATTCCTAGACATAAAATCATTACAAATATCTGGCATAAAAATTGATCGAAGTTTATCAAGCATTCCATCTAGGTGTTCAAGAACAATGTCAAGTTTAGACTCTTCACTATAGTTTTTTCTCATGGTGTACCCAATTCCAAAAATAATGTCATTTTCATTTACTTCTTGAAGTGACTTCCCAGAGAACCATCTACTAATTTCATTAAAAAAAATCCTCCCCTCCTTTATTTTAGAGTTAAACCATACAGACAGCTTCTTAAGTATCAATAAGGAAGTCCTTAAGTGGTTTCTTGAAGACCTTCTGGTAGCATGTGTAGTTTGATCTATTGAACACCCTTCAGGCATTTCTATTGAAGCTTCTAATTATAAAAAATTTTGTTTTTCTATAGGTGCATTCTATCCATTTCTTCATGAAAGGTAGTTCTTTCAACTATTTCATGACTTATATATGCATCCAAAATATCAAGGGATGCATGTTCAAATTGTTGTCCACTAGGTAGGACTGCACTTTCATTCCCTTAAATCGTAATTGGAGGAAAAGGATGCTTAGGTTGTTGAGCAATGAAACCCTCTATATGTTAATGAAATTTATTTGCAATTGAAGTAGCAAAAAAATTTGATCTTTGAGGGACCTCTGGGATGAAATTATGCGAAACATAGTTAATTTTCTGGTAAAGTGTTTTATCTTGTACACTACACCTCAACTGTAATTAGATAAAAAGACTAACTAGTTTGTTGACAAATCAAAACTTTCTATACTTTGATAAGACTTATTTGTAATCGAATAAACATCAAAAAATGATCTTTGAGGGATATCTATAACCACATTCTATGAAAAAGAGTTCTTTTTTGGTGAAGTGTTATATCTTGTACATTATAATTCCCCTCAACTTTAATTGGAGAAAAAGGATGCCTAGGTTCTTGATAAATTCAAATACTTTGATGAAAGTTATATTGTTATAGCTTATTTTACCACACCAGGTGAATCACACTTGTATGGCCTTCCCCTATCCCTTTGCAGACTCCTTAGACCCCTTGGACCATTTTTTTCACTTTGATGTTTCCTAGACCATCCCTAAAAACATGTGAAAATTGCTATACGCGACTTTTAAACCTCTTATCGCGTATATATGCGGGTTTGACCTCTAAAACGGTGTACATTGGGATGTGTACAAAATCCAAATCCTTTTGGAGTTTTCCTTGACATGAATCTGACTCCTGGCCTTCCATATGCCTTAAGATCACTCGGATTTGACCTTTCATTACCCCATTGAAAATCTATATAAGGAACCCTTTGGATACATTGAAGGCATAAGAGAATTGAGAGCAAAGAAACTATAGTCCATTGTTTCCAGAACTTGTGCTTGAGTCTGCATCCTGTTGTCCCTTGGATCACTTTGGTGTTCTTCCCAAGCTTGCCTTTTTCTTGTGAGCTTGCTTTCGAGAGATGGAGGATTGAGGTGGTGGAGGCCCATGTGGGGGATTTAGTTTCTCCGATTTGCAGATGTGTCGACAGAGGTTCTATTAATTGTAATCTCTAATTTAATATTAATATAAATATCTTTTCCTATCCAATAATGTATGTTTGAATGAATATTTTATCCATGGATGATTTCAAATGCTTATACATTGTTGATTATATATGATAGAGTAGATCTAACACCAATATATATAGTATGCTTGTCTTGTTTACTTGTTGTTGAGGAAGTGATTCATTGATTCAAGCTGAAGTTGGAAAGCTCAACGGGGAACTACTTCAACCGTCCATAATAAGGTGCAAGGTCTGATCCTTTAGTGTTAGATATTTGATTTCTCTTGCATATTGGAAAGGATTGATTTCTGGAGTCAAGCTATCTGTTGTGGTGCCCCAAGCCATAGGAATTTCTCTCCATAATAGAATTGGTGACTCTGTTGGGTAGTTCCTAGTAGTTGTCCTTTGGAGGTTTTCTATCAACATTCAATGACTTTGAATTGCTCTTTTTTCTTTGTTTTTGTGTCAGGTCTGGGGGCATGTTTTCCTGGTATTGTCTGATTGGTGTGAAGTTTGTCTTAGCTTGTATGTTTTCCTTTATTTTGATGCACCTTTCTTCCTATACACAAGTTTTTAACTCACAGTCACGTATATACATGGATTTCACTGCTATTTCCGCGTACACACATGGGTTTACTGCGAACAGTCGCGTATGCCCTTAGTTTTTCCTTCTAGAGGAAGATTGATTGTTGCTGGGTGAATTTTGATGATTGTTGAGTCTCCTTTGATACTGCTAGAGTCTATATACACCTCTATTTCTAACCAGAGACGGTTTTTTTTAGGGTAAAATTTCTTTTTTGAAGAATGTTCTTGTCATTGCATTTTCGATTTTTTGTTTTGGGATTAGTGCATTAGATTTATTTTACCTTAGTACTTTGCTTGAGTGCTTCTTGATTGTGCTTGTAGTGTCTGGGGGTTGTATAATCATTCTTTTGCTTTAATATCTCATTTTTATTTCAAAAAATCCAAAAATATTTGATTATCATTATGCATTGCATCTTGCATTTTGCATAGTACTTGCACTAGATTTGCTTTGAAGTATTATTTAGGATTTCATAGAGGAAAGCTTGCATTTATCATTTGAAGAAAATTGTGCATTTCATGTAGTAGCATGCCCTATTTTTCATGGACACAATGCATTTGCATTGATTGTTAGGTGTGCATTTTGTTTCATGTTCTGTCATAACGCCATTAGTTGCATGTCCATATACCTCTTTTGAGTAATAAAGCCAATTAAAATCAACCCTTAATTAAAATTAACTACACTATTTTATTTGATAGGGTTCACCAACAAGATTAGGTTTTAGGGTCTTGGAATAGTTCATTGTGAGTAAATTCTCCAAGACCACTAAACAACAACAAGTATGTGTCTGTCCAGGTGAGTGTGTGAAATTTCTTGGTATAGCCAGTGCTTCTCAAAATCCTTCTCTCAAAAGGGAGTTAAGCATAAGGCGGTGTGAGCGGTTATTGATTGGGAGGACCACTAGTCATAACTAAGTAGCATTGGAGATATTTCCAGGATTGTATTCGTATCTGCGGGCCCTTTTGAGAGTTTCGGGCTTTGCTACCCTACCCATAAGGTCAATCCACATGCGACTGTCTGCCTAAGCATTGATTATATTGAGGTGACCTTAGTGGCCTTACCTAGGATATCGAGGGGGTACTCTGCAAGGGTTATTCTGTGGGTGTCCCGGCCATGTTGGGGTCGGACAGCACAGTCGCTTTATGAGTTGAAGCTAAGGGCCACAATAATTGGTTATGTACCTCCGCTTGTTGTGTATGGTAGTCTCAACCCTCTCCTAGGCAAGACATACCTGCTTCATTCAGGAGATTACTTATCCTACCCTTGATTTCTTATGTTTGGATTTAGATTTTATTGGTGTATGCTCTATGCACGTTAGTTTGCCTAGGGTTTTTGTAATTAGAGATTCTTTTATATTTTTTTAGTCATTGTGGATTTGGGTGCGACTCCTCGTCGTTCTCGTCATTTAGAAATACTTCTACCTTCTACATCTCCTCCTCCTTTGGGAGAGAGAGATAGACAGTCTAGGTGGACTACTTCGCACATTGATTCACACACGATGGGAGACCATGTTGAAGGTATTCCTAAACCAACCTCTCTCATTCAAGTGGAAGATGGGAAGTTTACTCCTACTTATGATCCTTCACCTGATATGATTGAGTTAGGTCCTGTAATTTTTGAGATAGGTACTTTTCATGATAGACCTACTTACTCTACCGTTGATCCCCCATTGATGCATCGTCGGTATGGAATGCCGGAAGATGATGAGACTCATTTTGAACCCGCGAGCACTAGTTATGGTAGTTATGGTATGTCTATTTTTCCTACACATGATTTGGCATTTCATGTCAAGTCTAAGTTTGATCCTAACACTATGCCTGGGGGCACTCTCATTCCTTACCATGTGGAGAGGTTTGGGAGCACAAGTCACATTGCACCTTCCATCCTGGCGGTGGAAGCTACATCACATATTGCTCCCAGGACTAGGGTTAGTGGTCCTATTAGGATACCAGATCCAAGATGAGTGACTATAGGGAACAACACATACATGATTTCGCAGGTCCCTTTGTCCTCTGTCCCTAGTTCTTCGAATGTTCACCCTCCACTTCATTCACGTGGTCCTTCGAGTCGAAATGTTGCTATGAGTCATGTCCATACTGCTGCTTCTCAACCAGTGGTGTCTTAGGTTCAAGTACTACCTGTTGTTTCAGGAGGTCATGTTCATACTTCTAGAGGTCATGTTACTACTTCTAGAGCATATATCCCTACTTCCAAAATGTATATTCCTACTTTCAGAGCGTATATTCCTACTTACAGAGTATCTCATGGGGCATCTTATGCAATGAATTATGGACCTTATTATGGGACGCAGTATGGACAGGGTTCTTCACCTTATGGGTACGGGTATCAACAACCTGCTTACTCTCCAAATTACAGCTTTGTAGCCCCGAATAGTCAAGGTACAAGACATTATGGTGCTTCCATGCCACCCTACATGGGTCAAATGGGAGGAGGGAACTATGGTCAAGGCCATGGTGGTTATGGTAATCAGACCTATGTGAATCAAAACTATCAAGGAGCGGTGCACCGACCTGATCATTCTAGTCTCCCTTTCCTTGCAACGCTAAATCTTCCTGACTTGTCAATATTGACGAACGATCCTATATCTCATGACCCGGCTTGGCCAGCTGTCCCTACTAAGCTTCCCTCAGACATACCCAAATTTGAAGGCAAACCGGGAGAGGATATGAGCGAACATGCTACTGCCTTTCACCTATGGTGCTCTTCAAATTCCTTACACCAAGATTCGATCTGTTTAAGGCTGTTTCAATGCACCCTTATAGGGCCTGGCGTGAAATGGTATATAGAGTTAGCTAGGGGGGCATTCGCTTTGTTCGATGACCTAGCAATGAATTTTCTTAACCACTTCCAGCAACCAGTGCGTTACGACGTTGGTATGGAACTCTTGTCAACATTTCGACAGGATAAAGCCACGCATATCTCGGACCATATCCAAGAGTGGTGTAGAATAAAGAGGTTGATTAAAGCCTTTATAGCACCAGAATTCCTCCTTAAATGGTTCCTTAAGTCGTTATTTCCTTATATAGCGAAGGATGTTTCTACATCCAGAGTGCAAAATGAGGAACAAGCCATTTTTAGGGCGCAATAACTGGATTTGATTTATGCTCAATCCGGTTTGTTATATGAGATCATTCCCAATGCTGCACATTCTAGTTTTGACCCCAAAGTTAAAACTAGACCACATGCCAATGGCATTGTTGGTTGTGAGAGTGCTAAACCTATGGATTCAGTTGTACAACAGGTCAAACAATTGTCAATCAACCAATCTACTTTGGGACAAGCCATGACTTCATATCAACCCACCCAAACGACGAGTGTGCTTTCAGTGCAATCATCGGACCAGAAGGGTAACCAACAACCAGGAAGGAATAGAAAGAAGGGTAAGAGTAATCGTAAGGGTGGGAATAGGAATGAAAATGCTAATACTAATGACAAGAATTCCTGTAATGCTGGGGGGGACAAGCAACCTAAATGTAAGGTTAAATTTCCTTGCAATTTATGTAAGGACGATCATCTCACTTACTTGTGCCCTCGTATCGATGAAGCGTCGAGATTCTTAGCGCAGGGCCTAGCTGTGCTGACTAACCCTTTACCTCACAATCAAAACATGAACTAGAGGACCCATGATCAGTCTGTTGGGGATGAAGATCCACCGAAGGGTAGTGGCCACGATTGTATTAACATGGTGTGTGCTATGAAGGTTGTGACCCATGTGAAGGACTATGGTTCGTCACAACCCAACCCAAGAAAGGAACCTGATCCACCAGGGAGTCCTTTGCATATTGAAAAACCTGTGGATAAACCTAAAGTTGCACCTCACATTCCTAAAGGAGTCCTTAAGTGTTCAGGGAAAAATCCTAATGCCTGAGCCACTCAGAACTATTCTGTTGTCAAGGATTTGGGCCACACTCCTTGTCCAATGTCTGCACTAGAAGTACTATAGAGTTGTCCTTTGCAAAGGAAGGCTTTTCTTTCTTCCCTTAGTGTGAATGATGATAATTATTTCTCTATGATTAAATTTGAAACCGTAGGACTTCAGCCTCGCTTGACTTACTATCACTACTACATTTCGATCCAAAATCCGACGGCGCGTGGATTTCTTTTTTTAAACTTACCAAAAATCACAAGGATAAATTTTTTTTTGTAAATGTGGCCATAAGCATCGCTTAACCGATGGCGCGTTAGTAAGCGTCGCTTAAGCGATGGCGTGGCCGTCGCATATCTGACGC
>LPNX010238775.1:100141-117579 GCA_001517045.1 Pseudotsuga menziesii | reverse complement strand
AGTAACATCTGAGCATTCTCCATGTGTAGTTGATCCTCAAATTTTAACCATAAAGCATCCTAAGGTGAGAATAACACAGTGCTGTTCATTCTCTCTAGATCGTGCCAGAAAACAACGAGGACCCTGCCCTGAGATTTTCGTGACATGGCTTGCTGTCAGATCAACAAATAGGCCTCTAAAATGATTTTGCTGGAAACATAGAAACAAAACTCTGAGAATCCACATTAGCACCAAGTTCAAACCACACACCTAGGTGCTAACTCTGTTATGATTTCGCAATGACTTGGAAAACTTCATCATAAGTTTCATGTCACTGCAAATGGATCAGAAAGGGAATAGTACTTTGTTGTCTGTGCAAGTACAGTAATCTTGGAAAAGAAAACAGTCTTCAAAGATGTTTGCAGCTGGCAAAGCAACTCAAAACACTAGGGTGTTCATGAGGAAATGACCTGTGTATTCATCATCATATTTTTTTTAAAACAGTTATGGTCGTCGGTTAAGCGACGGCCTGAAGGTTTTTTTTTTTTTTAAATTCACTATCGTCGCTTAACCGAAGGCCTGAAGGTTTTTTTTTATTTTAAATTCACTACCATCACTTAACCGATGGCCATTCTGTCTCTTAACCGACGCTTACATTTTCTCCACAGTCGCTTAACCGATGCTTACGTTTAATCTTTATTATGAATTAGATGTCAGATAACCGACGATTTACATTTAACTGACGGTAAACTGAGGTGTTGCTTTACCGATGGATTGAAAAGATGTCGGATAACCGACAAAAATCCACCGACGCTTAAAAAAAATCATAGTTTCGTACATGCGATAGGGAAGTGTCGAAAATCCGACAATACGGCCATTGGATTTTTGGCCAAAATGTAGTAGGATATGTGTCTCTTTTGATTCATGTAGAATTTCTTAACATGATCATCAAGTGCACTGTGATTGACGAAGGCGTTGCTGCTTCTGTGATGTCTTTATCATGTTGGAAGGGTTTAGGTTCCCCTGAGTTGCCTAAATCTAGTACCATGTTCACTGCGTTTGATGGGAGATCGTTTAGGCTGCATGGGATCCTTCCTTCCCTTAAAGTCCATTTGGGAGGGAAGACCATTGCGATAGAGGTCAAGGTGGTTGATGCGCCCCTTGACTACAATCTCTTGCTGGGTAGGAATCGGATGTACAGTATGCGAGCCGTAGCTTCTTCACTATTTTCCGTTGTATGCTTTCCATTTAATGGGAAGATAGTTACGATTGATCAAACTTCATTCAAGAATCCGTTAGTTACCGCATCTTCAAGAGCTTCAATCTCGATTGTAGAGCACTCTTAGCCGACAACTGAGAGTGTGGGTGTGGGCATGTATTCATCCCTTATGGGAAGCTTTAGTTGTCTTGCATCTGTCCTTATGATAGGGTCTAGGTCCGGTGAGGCTTTGACATCTATGAGATCAGTGTCTTTTTGCATGATTCATATGTAAGATCCTTGGATTCTTCCTACACCGAATACTTCGAGTGAGCCCATCGTGACAGATGTGTCATTGCCTGCAACTATGGTAGGTTATCAAGCTAAACTTGGATGTATTACAGAGCCTAGTCCTTTCTCTTCACGGATGGAGGAGGAGGACCCATATGTGTTTCCTACATGGGCAGTTCAGTCTTCTCATGCGCATGACTGCCTTAATAGTGTTTTTCCATCAGACGAAGCGATTATTGAGGCCATGTTGGGAGTTGAGCCACCATGGGAAGAGTTGCATCATAGATCTTACTTTCTTCCTGAGCTTGACCGCTTGGAGTGTGAGGACTTTAGGGAGGTTCTTAGTGAGAGAATTGGTAGTCCCATGGTTCCATTAAGCTCTCCTAGTCTGATGGCTGATGGGAACATGGCAAATATATCTCCAACAATTCCTATCAATATCTCTTGCAATCCTGGCAAGATAGAGAATGTCTATATTGGGGCAGAATGTTCCCATGCTGAGATTCAAGAATACACTGAGCTGTTTAAAGAATTTTTTGATATCTTTGCTTGGTCTTATGACGAAATGCTAAGTATCGACCCTCGCATTGTTGAACACGAGATTAAGACGTATCCCAATGCTAAGCCTGTTCGACAAAATTTGCGTGCAATGAATCCTAGGAAAGCACCCGCGATTAAGGAAGAGATAGAGAAATTGTTGAAAGCCAATTTTATCTATCCCATTCCCTTGACGGAGTGGGTTCAAATCCCATTCCGGTTGATAAGAAGCAGGGAGCAATCCGCATATGTACTAATTTCCATGATTTGAATCGTGCCTATCCTAAGGACAATTTCCCCACACCATTTATTGATCAGATTTTGGATGAGTGTGCAGGTAGTGAGGTTTTTTCCTTTATGGATGGTTTTTCGGATACAATCAAATACAAATTAAACCTGAGGACCAACATAAGACCACATTTATTTGTCCTTGGGGAAATTTTTCATATCGAAAAATTCCTTTTGGCCTTAAGAACGTTGGAGCTACTTTTCAGTGGGCTATGACCTTGATCTTCCATGATCTCAAATCGATTATCGAAGTATTTTTGGATGACCTTGCTGTTCATTCTCGTATGAGAATGCGTCATTCCTATCATTTGAGATTAGTATTCAAAAGGTGACGCCATTATTTGTTCAGGTTAAATCCCCACAAATGTATCTTTTGTGTGAAGTCTGGTCTCTTATTAGGATTCATTGTTTCCAAGGAGGGTATAAGAGTCAACCCTTTGAAGGTTGAGGCAATACTTCAGTTGTCTCCCCTGAAAAACATTAGACATCTTCACTGTTTGCAAGGCGTGGCAAACTTATTACGGAGATTCATTGTCAATTTTGCCAATTTGACTAGAGACTTTATGCGTCTTTTGAAAAAGGACACCACCTTTTCTTGGGATGAGCGAGCCCAGGAGTCCTTCAATGCGCTTAAGTGAGCCCTAGCATTGGCTCCGGTGATTATTCCCCCAGACTATAGCCATGATTTTCTACTTTATGTGGCCGCATCCATGGAGACAATTGGTATGGTTTTGGTTCAAGAGGATGAGGAGCTCCAAGAGCATGTCATATACTATCTGAGCTGAAATCTTATTGACGCGAAGATCCATTATTCCCATGTTGAGAAGCTTGCCTTAGCTACCATACATGCGGTTCAATGGTTGAGACATTATATTCTCCTTCGCCAGACCTTGGTTGTAGCCCATGTCAATCCATTTCAATTTGTTCTCACTCAAAGAATGATTGGGGCAAAATATAATAAATGGATTGTCATCTTGCAAGAATTCGATCTCGAGTTTGTTTTGGCAAAATCGAAGAAATTGTTAATTTTTGTAGAGCTTGTATCAGATTTCCCAAGCGAGGCCGAGGAGTTGGTTTGTGAAGATAAATTTATCAATGAGCACATCTTCTTAATCTCAAATTTGGACCCATGGTATGGGTATATTATTATATATTTACAAACATTGAAGGTCGCTACTCACCTCTCATGGGATGAACGACAACGGTTACGTCACGTGTCTAAAAATTACCTCATAGTGGATAACACTTTGTACTGTCATGGAGTAGATTCCATTTTATGACATTGTTTAACTCATGAAGAGGCTGAGGTAGTGCTGAATGATTGCCATGGAGGGGCATGTGGTGGTCATTTATCTAGGATTTCTACAGCCCAAAAAATATTAAGAGCGGGTTATTTCTGGTCGTCCATCTTTAAGGATTGTGTAGATGCAGTCAAGAGCTACCATCCTTGCCAGGTGTTTGCATGTAATATGCACTCAAAACCTGCCCCATTACATCCCATCATTACCGCCGGTCCCTTCACTAAGTGGGGGCTTGATTTTATGGATTGCAACCCAGCTTTAGCTGGGGGGCATCATCATATCATAGTGGCTATTGACTACTTCACGAAATGGGCTAAGGCTATGCCTATAGTTAAATCCAACGATGAGACAGCCACACACTTTGTATTCAACCAGATTATTACTCGGTTCCATATTCCGAAAGAGCTTGTCACTTACCATGGCTCGCATTTTCAGAATCATATGATGGAAGAGTTGGCATCAAAATTAGGGTATAAGCAAGAGCATTCCTCCTCTTACTACCCTCAAGCGAATGGACGGGTAGAAGCAGTGAACAAATCACTCAAATCCATTCTCCAATGAACCATCACACAAAGCAAGATGAATTGGAACATTATGTTATATCCTACATTGTGGGCTTATTGAATTGCTATTAAGACTACCACAGGTTTTTCTCCTTATCAACTTGTACATGGAGTGGAGTCGGTATTGCTATTTGAGTGCGAGATTCCTTCTTTGAAGCTATCCATAGAGCTCTTACCAGACACTTCCCCATTGGAGGAGAATTTGGTCCACCTAAAGCAACTTGATGAGCAGCGTCGAGATGCCTTGGTGGCTCTAGAAGTAAATAAGCGTTGCGTTAAGGTCCAGTACGATAAGTCTATCTGTCCAAGGAGGTTTAGTGAGGGAGACTTGGTCCTTTTGTGGGATCAACCGAAAGAACCCTTGGGGGCAGGAAAGTTTACCCCAATGTGGTGTGGTCCTTACATCATTAAACATGTATTAGAGAAGGGCGCTTATGAGTTATTGGATTATGAGGGTACGGCCTTGGTGGAGCCTAGAAATGGGCTCTATTTTAAAAAGTACTATGCATGATTTTTAGCCAAGGCTGGTTATTGTATATTATTGTACAATTTTGCATAGGTAGGTCTTTTTCTTATGGTGATTGGGTTTGTGAGTATTTTCCATTTCTTTTGGCAGATGTCAATGGAATCTTCCACCTTCGTAGGATTCACGGATGGTGCGAGCCATCACACTCAACACTCAGCCTCTGCTACTTGGGTGATTTATACTCCTATGGATCAAGTATCGTCTTCAGGAGGCGTATGTTTACGGCCATATTCAAACAATGTTGTTGAATATATTGTCGTTATTGAGCTTCTATGGGATGCCATTTTACATGGTATTGTCTCTCTTGAGGTACGTCTTGATTCAGAGTTAGTAGTGTCACAGCTTAATGGTTTATACCATGTTAGAGATCCGACATTATTAAGAAGATTCTTACATGTGAGATTGCTAGAATGACAATTTGACAATATAACATACATACATGTTCCAAGAATTAATAATAAAGTTGCTGACTCATATGCTAACTACGTGTTAGATTGGCATTTGTTTCATAGATAGTAAGCTCATCACAAACATAAAATATTTACACATGTAAATAAATAAATCGATCATCATAAAAGTTTTTATAAACATCCAGAATGTGGTAATACATAGTGTCATAATACAAAAATGGTGCTCTCGAGCCACCAAAATATAAATACACAGTAGTACAAAATGTATCACTCCCAGGTATCTAGGCCTGTGGAGGAGGAGGGGGCTTGTGATCGTGGAACGTCACTATGTCTCTAGCTAGCCACTGAAATAGCCACACCCATGCTTGTGGTACACCCACCACCTGGCGCTGCATGGCCTCAGGCAAGTCCTCGACTTGCGCCATGGGTACTCTATGTGTCAATCTCACGAAGTTGGTATGAATGATTTGGAGTGTCCACTCTGCATCCACACCTGTGATTTCATCTCCTCTTCCCCTCCGTCTATGATGAGGGAAGCCTTCAGGCCACCGTGGTCCCACATCTGCATGCATATGGTAGATGTCACTATGCATTGTCCCCCAAAAACATGTCTTTTGATTCCACATAATCAGAAAACACACACAAAAAAAATAACTCAATTTTTTTTAAAAGAGGGTCGATATTCATTAGCAATGTAACCGTATGCCGATCCTGGTGGTAGCAGCATGTCTGGGTCTCCTTAGAAATCTACCCCCGCATAGGGGTAGTCATCAATGGCAACTATCTATCATCTCCACCATGGAAATAAATCAGTTGGATAGGGGTTGCACACCCTACCTCCACCCAGTCTATGCGTCGCATCTGCCCAAAGCCATTAGGCCGGATCTCGAACCCCGTGTAGAGGAACGTCAACTCTAGGGATCAATCCCGGAACACGCTCAAAGAAAAATGTGCTCAGTATGCTACTGAAACTGAAGTTTCACACTCTACCCATCTTGCACTCACTGAGCTAGTGTTTCATGTTGCCCAGTAGCACAGTGCTCCAATCGTACACAGTGGGTCTCATGCACTCCATGGGAGGCCTAGTGGAGTGAAGCTAAGCCTATTATCCTGCCCAATGTCAGTGGGATGGCCTTTAGGCCTAGCACCTATATAGAGTTAGTTGGGATCTGACTCCCCACCTTCTCCATGTCTGGATAGCAGTACACCGCAATGTACTCATCTATAGTTAGACCACCTCTGGGCCCGCGAGAGTGTAGGTTCACCACTTCCCCCCATCGGGAAAGTCCAGTAATAAAATATATGTCCTCCACTTCCATGGTGAGGGACATCCCATCTATTTGGAATGACTCTGAGTCTAGATCCCAGTAGTCCACCAACATCTGCACCAATCTTGGTTTGGCTCTTAAGCCACCAAGACACCAAAACTTGTAAAGCCCGCATGCACGTAATGCTTCTTGAGCCATTAGATCTTCACTTACTGCCTCTTCTACATCACCATTTTCACGTTCTCTCCATTCTAGGACCATCCTGCACAAAAAATTTGAGTTTGATCCATTAGAACACTTAAAATTCATTGAGCGCAGTTGCATACCTGATTGTTTTCTAAACAACTGCGTATGTACGCGAATTTAAGGGTGTTTTCTGCGTATATCTAGCCCTATATGCAGAAAAACCCTCAATTTTCATGTCGGCCATGGCATGCATCTTATACTAGCCTATAATCCTAAATACACGATGGAAATTGATAAAATTTGCATCAAAATGAAAGAGTAGAGCATGGGTAAGTACCTGGAAAAAACGGTAGTGGATTCCATCAGCTAGATCTCCTAGAATTCGCTGTTGAAGTTCGGAGCTCAAATGGGTAAATATTTCAAATGTTTTATATTGATTTGATTTTTTTACTATTTATAGAAATTTTTCAAATTTTTAAAAAATTTTACCCCCTTTCCATAATTTGGACCGTTTCTAATTCTTTTGGACCATTTTTGGACTAATTTATGATGTAGGAGACACTTTTGAGCACCGTTTCCGCTGTTGGATTGACCCGTTCATACTGATTTCAGGTATCATGTCTAAACTAGCATGTAGGTTAGGTTTCATCACCGTTTGCATTTTTCATGACCTTATGACCATTTCATTATAGCCTTAGGTACGAACCCATTCTATTATGTCACAGAACCTTCTTGTTGTTTTAGAAGTGGCATTATGTGAATGGCAGAGATTGACCTTACATGGGTACCCTAGTTAGCACTTTATTTGCATTTGGTGCCCATGTCAACATTTTGTCCCTTAGGGTGTGGGAGTCCGTTGTATAGTATTGCCATGACATTTCGCAAGAGCTTCATACTCCTCTTGATATTTTGGTGGCCTATTTCCTTTAGGAATCCCTTATGTCAAGTTGTAATTGCATTATCATGAGCTTTTCCTGCCTTATTGAGCCTTACATCGGCTTCCCTAACATTGAGTTTCAGCCATATAGCCCGAGCTTGTCTCATGGCTAGCCATGCAGAGCCATTTCATATATCCTTTGCAACTTGATTCCCTATTTTTTTCCGGAGGGGACTTTCCACCGAGTGTCTCTATCCTACACATGTATCCTTGCATTGAGCATAGGTATGCTCCACTGCTTGGAACTAGTTTGTTTGCCCATATGACACTCATCTCCTCCTAGTCTATAACTATAAAGTCATTTTATTATTTTTCAATCTTTTTAAATATTTGAAAAAGTCCAAAAAAAATTTTAAAAAACCAAAAATTTGAACAAGGAAAGATGTTATCTTTTGGCAGCTGTCGAGTTGTGTCGCCTTCGAACAGAGCACTGTATATCACATCCGTTGGTTGGGTTTATAGTTTGACTTTAGGAGCTGTACTCATTTATCTGAGTTTATCTCCACCGACTTGTTAAGCTTCCAGTCCCCATGGAGCCTCTATCGATGCCTCCTGTGTCGCAGAGATGTCCCAGTTTTGTATATCGAGTCTATGCTGCCTTTATTCAGTCACCATTCACTGTTATGCTCTTGTTCGAAGGAAGTTGAAACCTGAGTCAGCCATTTCTCAGTTATCTTGACTTTCCATGTTGGCCATTCCCAGTACAGTTACTGGTTTGTGCACCTTATGATCGATTCCTTCCACATTATACAGCTTTGTTGAGTACCTCGTGTTGGATGATGGGAGATGCCTTAATTCCCTCCTTTTAGTGTATTTCATCCCATCGAATTCAGATCATTTATTCTGGGATTGGAATCTAGAGTCATTTTTTAGTGCCTTGAGACTTGTAGTCATTAGTGGCAGGTTCTCTCGCCATCGACAGTTTTTGGGAATACATTAATGTCCCCTGATTGATGGATCCTCTCAAGTGTTCGACCTAAACACATCTATTCGCACTTGTTAGTTTGCACTCTAGTACCTTTATTTCCGTTATCATTATCAGTGGGTGATCTTGCATCTGTTAACGGTATACATTAATGACCGGTAATCAGATGATGGACCACTATGTTTGACCTCGACACCTCTATTCACATAGTAGGACTTGTACTCGTAGCAGTTTGTGTAGAAGACCTTCCATATTGGTGGCATCTCTTATATGCTACCTCCTTGATCGTGCCAGTGTTCATGATATTTCAGCTCTCATGACTTGATTCCAATATATGTCAGACATTTCCAGCTATTATGGAGATCTTGATCCATTGTATATCTTCAGCCATTATGGAGATCATGATCCTTTGTATATATTCATCATGGAGATTCTGATCTATGAATATTGTATGTGGCGATGACCACTTATGTCATATTTTGTATCATTCTCATTCATGACCATTGTACTCTTATGTATCCGGGACTGCTATATGTATTTGCAGTTATGTGCAGAGTTGTATCATTGTACTATGTTGATTGGGTGGCTAGTCTTCCATTTGGGATTCTTCATCACTCCACTTCTGGGATGGATTTATAATGTATTTCGGCCATCATATGACACCTTTGACCTCACACATTAGGGGGCATATGTTATAGTTGATTTCACTACACCAGGTGAATCACACTTGTATGGCCTTCCCCTGTCCCTCTGCAGACTCCTTAGACCCCTTGGACCATTTTTTGTCCTTTGATGTTTCCTAGACAATCCCTAAAAACATGTGAAAATTTCTATACGTGACTTTTAATCTCCTTATCGCATATATACGTGGGTTTGACCTATAAAACCGCGTACATTAGGATGTGTACAAAATCCAAATCCTTTTGGATATTTCCTTGACATGGATCCGACTCACTTGTCTCTTGGCCTTCCATATGCCTTGAGATCGCTCGAATTCGACCTTTAATTACCCCATTGAAAAGCTATATAAGGAACCCTTTGGATACATTGAAGGCATAAGAGAATTGAGAACAAAGAAACTATAGTCCATTGTTGCCGAAACTTGTTCTTGAGTCTGCATCCCTTTGTCCCTTGGAGCACTTTGGTGTTCTTCCCAAGCTTGCATTTTGCTTGTGAGATTGCTATCGAGAGATGGAGGATTGAGGTGGTGGAAGCCCAAGTGGGGAATTCAATTTCTCTTATTCGTAGACATGCCGACAGAGGTTGTATTCATTGTAATCTCTAATTCTTTATTAATGGAAATATATTTTCCTATCCAATAATGTATGTTTGAATGAATATCTTTTCAAATGCTTATACATTGTTGATTATATATGGTAGAGTAGATCTAACACCAATATATATAGTATGCTTGTATTTTTTACTTGTTGTTGAGGAAGTGATTCATCAATTCAAGCTGAAGTTGGAAGTCTCAACAGGGATCTACTTCAACCATCCGGAATAAGGTACAAGGTCTGATCCTTTAGTGTTAGATATTTGAGTTATCTTGCATATTGGAAAGGATTGATTTCTAGAGTCAATTTGTCTGTTGTGGTACCCCAAGCCATAGTAATTTCTCTCTGTAACATATATGTAATGACAACAACATCAAAATTTGATCTTTGAGGTACCTCTGGGATTAAATTCTGTGAAGCAGAGTTAATTTTTTGGTAAAGTGTTATATCTTGCACATTACCATTACCATCAACTGTAATTGGATACAAAGGGTACCTAGTTAATTGAGAAAAACAACATTCTATATTTTGATGAGAATTATTTGTAATGGCATCAACATCAAAATTTTATCTTTGAGGTAATTCTAGGACCAAATTTGTGAAACATTGTTTATTTTCTAGTAAAGAGTTCTATCTTCTACTTTACCATTCCTGTCAATTCTAATTGGATAGAAAGGTTTCCTTATAAGTTGTTAACCAACAATATTCTTTCTCACACATTGCTTACATAGAGAACATCGATGTTGTTTGAGGGATTTTTTTATAGTGTCAGTTTGTAGTATAGAGTTTTGATATGCAAATGCTTAACGTTGTTGACGGGTAGCACAAATGCCATCCTTTTTACCCCCAGAAGGAGCGAATTGAATGGAAATTTTATGCTATCCCAAATTTGGAACATAATTCAATTCTATTTTCTTGTATCAACCTTTTTTTCGAAGAATATTATCTTGAGATGACTGATTTGAAGGATCGATTGATGATTTATTCTACAAAATCAACCAAATAATCAACATTAATAGAGAATATTTTTTTCTCTATAAAAAATGCGTTTCATGACTCAAAAAGAAAATGTCTAATTATATAAGAACATGGGAAGAATAAACATAACATACCCAACTTTAGCCACTTAAAAATACCCAAGTATGGAACACAAACTTAAGTTTTACTAAACCAAGTAGTAATTTCACATTTACAAGGAAACATTGTAGTGTTTTTTCACAATAGGAATTGTTTTAGCCAAAATTGGGAAACAAGAAGTACAATAAGGTGTAAAATAATGAAAATAACCATATACACCTTATATCACTAAAAAATACTCAAACCTTAGGATTGGGCATGCATTATACTAAACCAATCAAATTAAGATCAAAACAGAAAAATTGCATTTTTGAAAAATATATTGCAGACAACGTAAAGATAATTTCAAAATTATGAAGGAGGTTTATGTTAATAGTATATATATATCTAGGTATATGGAATTATTTTTTAAATATTTCCTCTATAAACATTATAGAAGACATTTTTCTAAGCCAAATTTTACATATTTACACTCTGTTTTTACATAACAAGATTAAGATTTTAGCCATTGTTTTTAAAGATAATGTAGTTACTTATAAATTATGCGTAAATATCATATGTATAATACATATAGTATGATATAAATTGAAACACTTAAAAATACCCAAGGATGGAACTCAGGATTGTATTTTACTGAACTAAGCGGGCATTTCACAGTTACAGGGAAACCTTGTAGTGTTTTTTCACAACAAAATTTTTTTTAGCCAAAATTGGAAAACTAGAAGTACAATAAGTTATAAACTAATAAAAAGAACCATATCCAACTTATATAACTCAAAAATACTCAAAACATTCTTGTCATGAAAAAATACTTCATGGTTTTCTTGTATTTATGAAATCTCCAACTACAATAATTAAAATGTAAGCCAAATCCTCCTATTTAATGCTTATAGTTAATGGATTTGGAAGTACTATAGCTAGATATTATGAGAACAATACCCTATTGAATGTTTATAGGATACCTATTTTCATGTTACTATGGTACAAAAGTGAAGTTTCCAATCTAAATATTGTTAGGATTTATAATCCTCCCTTGACCATATTGTCTATTAGATTATTATTTGCCTAGCTTAGGAGTACTTTATTATTATTAGGTCCACTAGTACCATTGGTTCTACTTGGCCTAATGGGGCTAGATGTACCAATTACTAGAGTGTGGGGAACATCAATAGAGGCTAACTTCCACTAACTTCACTTTCATGCATCAGTTTAGGCGCCCCCTAGGCTAATCCCTATATTTTAGGAGCCACTGGGAGTCCTGGCACCAACCTCCTTCAATAAGTTGGAGTTGAAACTAGTTAAGATTAGTTATTTTCCTGTTACTTTCAGTTAGTTCACTTTTAGCTACCACTCCAGTTAGACTGAGTTAACTGATTATTACTAATTGTGTGACTTTATTAGACATATGGAGTTAACCATTTGGACTCCGATAGTGATTTAGACATCTCTAGTTATCTATTCATTTAGATATAGTCACATCCAGTTGGGAGATTAAAATTCATCCCTAATGATTTGAATTCTTTTCCTATTTAACACTATTGTAGCATTGGATTATGTAATGAAGATAACACTGTAATTCCTTGAGAAATACTTGTCCGTTTCCTATGATATTTGATTTGTTTGGTTTGTATAATTAATTCCTATTCACTACATCAATAATTTGGACTCTTTTCTTGACTATCTAAGTGGCACAACAATTCTAACATTGTATCAAAGCCATTTCAAGTAAGCTTCATGTTTTCCTACTCTCCATTGAACACCAGAAGGAGCTGGGTTTCCACAGAAGTCCCACAAAGAGTGCCTTGCTTCCTCTGAATTTATTTAGATTGGTGGTGTAGGCATGATGAACCCTGAGAATGTGTTCATGTTGAGAGGGAATGCTTTATTCTAACATATTTCGAATATTTTTGGTTTTGTAGTGACATTTTTTAGGTTCAAATTCATATGGATTTGATATTATCAGTTCCTCTTCTAACTCCATCTACAAGATATTCATAATGGAAGTTGAATATATGATTGAATCTCTAACGAGAAAAGGTCTCTATGAGGTATCTATTGCACTTGGTAAAGAATATTCTAGATATTAGAGTGACTGTCTAAATGATGGTGATAGATATTTTGGAACAATATGTATGGACTTTTCTCCAAGATTTCTCTACCTTATTGATTCTACAGAATACCCAAAGGATCTCTGGACAGTGGATAGAGCCTTTGGGAAGCACAATGAGGCTTATTATAGCAATTTGGAGAGCACATTCATAACCACGAGAGTTATTTATTCAAAATTATCGGCATCTAATCTCTCTGATGAATTTGTTCAAGATGAAGAAGAAGCATAATCTTCCACATAGTCAATGCAAATTGAAGAAAGTCTCCTTGGAGTGACTCCTTCTCCTGCTGCTCCAAAAGTTTATGAGATCACTGATATCTCATCTTCTCATATGGCTGATCTAGAAGAAGACATTCCAATCTCTATTATTTAATAAAAACTCACCTTCCATTCTATGCAAAATTTCTAGTGATTCTTTTATTTTAAATTTTGTGCATAGTTTACCGGTGATTGTTGCAGGAAACGGAGAGGATATTGATTTATCTATCTCTAATGATGTTTTTGTTGTGCAGATAAGTAATTATTTAGATATTTTGAAAATAATATCATATTTTAATAGTGATCCATTCACTCTCATTTATCTAGAGCTTCCAACAAATTCCTAAATGATTGCATGCACCAATACTCAGAATTTTGAAGAAGGAGAAAATTGTGCATCTACCATCTCGGTGGAGCACACCCTTGGTTCCAATATGATATTATTTAGATATAATATGATATTAATTGTTTCAATATTTCAGTTTCATGAGCTTCCAGTATTTCTTGTATCTGGTCTCAACAATTTTGGTGTGAAAAAGCAAGTACCAGAAGTCTCTTTCAAAATTAATGTTGGGGAATTGATGTTAGTTTTCCCTCATAAGTTGGATGATATTATATTTTGTGAATATTTGTATATTTTGGAAATAATATCATATTGTATGAGTTTTCCATTCACTCTCGTTTATTAAGATATTCCAACGAATTCCTACATGATTGCATGCACAAATACTCAAGGTTTTGAAGAAGGCAAAAATTGTGCATCTACCATCATTAATGGAGCACACCCTTGAATCTGATATGAACCTATTTGGATATGATATGATATTACTTGGTTCAATATTTCAGTTTCATGAGCTTCCAATGTTGCTTGTAGCTGGTCTCATCAAATTTAGTGTGAAAAATCAAGTACCGCAATTCTCCTTTGAAGTTGCGACTGGTGATTTGATGTTAGTATTCTGTTATGAGTTTTTCTGATATTATATTTTTATGTATATATGTATATTTTGAAAATAATATCATATGTGAAGATATGTCCATTCATCCTCATTAATATCGAGCTTTCAGAAAAATCCTACATGACTTCATGCATCAATACTCAAGGCTTTGAAGAAGGAGAAAATTGTGCATCTACCATCTCTGTGTAGCACACACTTGGATATGATATGAACCTATTTATATATGATATGATATTATTTGGATATGACATGATATTATTTGGTACAGGTTTTAAGTTTCAATATCTTTCAGTAAAGCTTGTAGCCTCTCTGATCAATTTTCGTGTGAAAAATCAAGTACCACAAGTCTTCTTCAAACTTGTTGTTGGGGATTTGATGTTAGTTTCCTGTTATGAGTTTGCTGATATTACATTTTTTGTATCATTGGTTATTTATGAATCTATATCATATTATGGAGCTCAAGAATTCGCTCTCCACAATCCCAGGGCTTCTCTACCTATCTATTTTATCACATGCTCATCTCCTCACAGAACTAGTAAAGGTGGAGACATTCTGCATTTGCTTGGACACTTGCTCCAAACACTTGAGGCTTATTTTAACTCACATGGTTTGATGTTCATGGCTTAAATATATCACTTTCTTGGTTTTTCCTCACATGGTTTAAATTCTCAATAACTTTTTCTCTCTTATTAGTTGATTTCAGTTGCTCTACATGGGTCCATTTTTCATCTTCCAGTTGTCTATATTCCTAATTCAGTTGAGCACATTATTCTTCTTCCTAAGAGGAATATTCCTCCAGACATATTCATTCAGTTTGGATTCAAAGTTTCACATGCATAGATTCAGGATGCTGTTGCATAGAAGAACCAGAATACTACTTTGTTGCTTCTTAGTGCTAAAAAATGCAGTAAAGATTTTGCAAGCTTTTAACTTCTATTTCCTGATTTCGGATTGTCTTGAAGGGAATATTTTCCCATGACGTTTTCCCCTATTACCTAGGTTTATTAGGAAGATTTTTTTCTTTTAGATTGTATATGGGTGACTTATGGCCTTTTTTCCAAGGCCTACATTTGTCTAAGTTAGGATTCAGGGGGGTTGTTAGGATTTATAATCCTCCCGTAACCATACTATCTATTAGATTATTATTTGCCTAAATTAGGAGTATTTTATTATTATTGGGATCACTAGTACTATTGGGTCCACTTGGCCTAATGGGGCCACATGTATCAGTTACTAAAGTGTGGGGAACACTGATAGAAGATAACTTCCACTGATTTCACTTGCATGCATCAGTTTAGGCACCTCCTAGGCCAATCCCTACATTTTAGGAGCCACTAGGAGTACCGACACCAAGTTGCTTCACTCATTTTGATTTGGAACTAGTTAAGTTTAGTTATTTTCTAGTTACTTTCAGTTAGTTCACTTTCAACTCAGTTAGTGCCAATTAGACATGATTGCGTGTGGATAAGGTGCCTTTTCTCACCTACCACTTTAGTTAGACTAAGTTAACTTATTATTAAAGATTGTGTGACTTGATTAGACATCTGGAGTTTACCATTTGGACTCCGATAGTGTTTTATACATCTTTAGTTAGCTATTCAGTCAGATACAGTCGCATCCAGTTGGGAGATTCAAATTCAAACCCTAATGATTCGAATGTTTTTTCTATGTAACACTATTGTAACACCAGATTATGTAATGAAGATAATACTGTAATTCCCTGAGAAATACTAGTTTGTTTCCTGTGAGATTTGATTTTTTAGATTGTATAAGTCATTCCTCGTCACTGTATCAATAATTTGGACTCTTTGCTTGATGATCTAAATGGCACAACATTTATAAAAAATATATGTGGGCATGAAATTTAGAATTTTTGGTGCGATAAAGTCCATTGTATTGTCAGTATTTTGAACCATATATGGTAGTTCTTCATCAGGACAAATTCAACTTTATACATTCTTTTGTATGATTTTTGTTGAGTACATCAACAAACTTAAGAATGCACATATGGTAAAGAGTATAATAATATATGTATCAAACATATTTATATGCATAATTTAACAATAACTTGGTCAAAATAAAAAACAAGGACTAAAGTGTAAATATTCAAAACTAGGACTATAAAAATGCATACCACAGTCCATACAAATTTCAATAATTTAACTGAGACCATGGTGTTGAATCTCGATATATTTTTGACAAAATACTCTTTCATATTCCTAATATCATGTTTCGTTTTCTCATAGTTGATCTCACAAACTGACAACTTTTCTGTTTTGAACCCAGTTTAATCCAATTCACAAAAATGCCTGCCCAACCCTCATTATTGTTACTTTTTAGTGATTTTAGTTGGAAATGGCATGTTTTAGTATTTCCCGCCTTCTTGCACATATGGTTGTTCCATTTGGGTTCAAAACATTCCTATTGTATAGAAACACTTCATGGTTCTCTTGTAGTTATGAAATATACACATACATTAATTAAAATGCAAGCCAAACCCTCCTAGTAAATGTTTATAGTTAATGAATTTGGAAATAGGATAGATAGATATTGTTAGAAAAATACCCTATTGAATGTTTATAAGATACCTATATTAATGTGCCTATGGTACACAAGTGATGTTTCCAATCTGGATATCGTTAACTTTGTACATTGTTTTGTATGAATTTGGTCAACTACATCAACAAAATTAAGAATGCACATATTATGAATTTATTGTTGTAAATATAGAATACTATATGTATCAAACATTTTCTTATGCATAAATTTTCAATAACTTAGTCAAAATTAAAAATTAGGACTAAAACACCCAGTTGTTATGTAAAATACTAAGTGTAAATATTAAAAAAATAGCTTAGAAAAATGCACACCAAATTACATAAAAATGTCAATAATTAAAATTGAGAATGTGTCTTTTAATCTATATATATTGTTGATAAAAACCTACTTCATATTCTTAGTATATTGTTTCATTTTCCCATAGTTAATCTCACAAACTAGAAACTTTTCTATTTTGAGCCCAATTTAACCCAGTTCACAAAAATTCCCACCCAACCCTCATGATTGAATATTTTTTAGTGACTTTAGTTAGAAATGGTGTGTTTTACTATCTCCTGCCTTATTGTACATCTTGTTGTGAGAATTACTTCACAGTGAGACCTAGGAACTAAGGAAATCTTCACAATCTAAGCTATTCACAAAATATGCAAGAAAACAGTAAAAGAGAAAAAAATAACACACATAGATGGTGCCAATAGCTGATGTTAGGTGATTCCATGAAGATGGGTAACACTTTTTGGCCAAATTTGGTGATGAAAACCTGATTTTTTACTCATGTGCTACATAGTAGCCCTC
>LPNX010238775.1:80585-97771 GCA_001517045.1 Pseudotsuga menziesii | reverse complement strand
TTTAGCATGTTCAGTAAGTTGAAACCATGGTATATTAGGCCGAATACGATTCGGGACACTTGTTGTTGTCGATACCACGTTGAATTCCAGCTATACTACCACACATTTGTGGATTTTTGCAAAAACCATTGGGATGGTGAACCAGCTCCTCACATAGTGTGGGATTTTATTTCTATGATACACTTGTTGATAGTGTTTGACTATAATTGACCATTTTAACTATACTTGATAAATAGATTACCATGGTTGACTAGAGTTGACTTTGGTATACTATGTTTAAACATGACTATGTTGCGTTATGACATTCATCTTAGTTGCCTTTGGTTGATTATGGTCGACCTTGGTTGACCATGATTTGTTATGGTTGAATGTGTGGTTGACCATGGTTGACCATCAAGCTTAATGACAGGTATGACACTCCCTCCCATCGTTTCAGTAAAATCTGTACAATAACTTCCACATTCTCATACTGGTGTATACCTTCCTTGGGAGTAGATTAATCACAATTAGACCGCCAATTTCTATAAAGAGCCTAGATCGATCCTTTCCAGGAAACATTTTAAGAAGCCCCGCCACAACTTTATCCCCTTTCATCAAGTGAAAAAATATATTGAGAAACTCAGTGGTGGTATTTCTACGCACCTTAAATTCCCTAGAAGACCTCCAAATTCCAGTTTTTTTCCCACCTGGTTAAATCGTCATCACATTTAACCTTAACTTGGGACAAGTTCTTTTTCTTTGTGGACTCGCATTTAACCAATTTTGTGCCCCCTCTTAGCCTTCTTAGATTGGTGTATTGCTTGTTTATCATTACTTTCTTTTGCCTTGTTATCCTCATGTAGATTCATCTAATTCTCCATCATAACACTATCATCTTGTTTGATTCTCTTTTCGGTTGTGTTGTTGAACTCATTGACAGACATTGTAGCAACCTCGACATACTGAAATATACTCATGCAGACTTGGCATTAGAATTGATGCCTCTCCTGGGATCGTTGACACTCTTGCACAACTTTGGAAGATGAACACATAGTCCAAAAGGTGCAATTCACATGTTCAGACTTCACAGTCTAAACCATTGTCAAACATGGCCAACCATAATCAAACATATTCAACCATAGTCAGGCATGGGAAACCATAGTCAAACATAGTCAACCATGGATAATCATATTTGAACATGCTCAACTATGTTCAACTACAGTCAATCATGGAAAATGATATAAACAATGTTTCATTATGGAAGTTAATGCCTCATTGTGACAATTTAGGTCACGTTGTGACAATGTACATCACGTTGTGACAATGTATGTCACATTCTAACAATTAATGTCCCATTATCACAATTTATGTTCCATTGTGACAATTTATTTCACATAGTGACAATGTATGTCACATTGTCACAATTAATGTCACATGTCAATTATCATTTCATTGTGACAATTAATGTCGCATTGAGAGAACATCCAACATCACATTGCGACAACTAACATAACATTGTGAAAACATGTTTGACTATGGTTAAACATTTCAATGTTTGACCATATGTGGCCATGGTTGACTACTGTAAAAAATCATCAACTATGGTGAAACATAGGCATAACTAGTTGACCACTGTTAATCTATATTAGCCTTAGTAAAAAATAACTATCGTCAACCAAAGTCAATGGTTACCATGTTCAATTATGGTTAAACATAGTCATACATGGTCAGCCATTATTAAACATGGTAAAGCATGGTCAACCATGTCAATGTTTGACCATGGTTGACCATGTTTCACCTTGGCCAAATATGCTTAAAATAAGGTCACTTATGGTCAACCATAGGCATACATGGTTGACCATTGCCAATGATCAACTATGATCAAACATTACTTGTCATGGTCAACGATGGTGAAGCATGTTTGACTATATGAATGATGCTCGAAATGGTTTGTCATCGTACACTATGGTCAAACATGATTTTACATAGCAAATTAATGTCAAACATAGTCATACATTGTCAACCATGGTCATATGTGGTCAACTATGGTCAAACATGGGAAAACATCATTGGTTTTGGTTAACCATGGTTTTAATTATATAATAGATATATATATATATTAATCTTTAACTAATATTTAATACGAATACAAATTATTATATATATATTGATTGATATTGATAGGTTTAGGTTGGGTTTAGGTTGGGAGGGTTAGGTAGGCGTTTAGGGATTATTAATAGGGATTTAGTTAGGTATTAATAGGGTTTAGGTATGAATTTAGATAGGGGTTTAAATAGGGGGTTTGGTAGGGTTTAGTTAGGGGGTTTTAAGTAGGGGTTTGGTAGGGGTTTAAGTTAGTATTAATATGGATTTAGTAAGGTATTAATAGGGTTTAGATATGAATTTAGGTAGGGGTGAATAGGGTTAGTAGGGGTTAGTAGGGAGTAAGGTAGTAATATTGAGGGGGGGGTTAAGTAGGGTTAGTGAGGTCAGATTAAATGGCAGGTTTAATTTATGTTTTGAAAAAAGGGGGTGGGGTATGGGGATTTTTTATTAATATTATAACTTATTAACCAATTTCAAATAAATTTTTATAAAAAATTTATTATTTGTCTCGGGCCTACAGTTGATTAATTGTCTCTATGGTTCATATGGGTTTGTTTAGTTGGTGTTTTATGGATTTTTTTCAATCCTCCATGAATTCACGGAGGATTGAAAAAAATCGGGTAGCATTTCGGCTTACCTGAGACACATTCCAAAATTAAACCGGTAGCATAGACGCTACCGGTTGACATAATTTATATATATATAACAAATTAACAAAAAAATTCAATTTAACTACAAATTTTCAAAAATCCGGCAGCATTTCTGCTTTCCGGTACACATTTTAAACATGAAAATTATAAAAACATACATTTACCAAATTTTAAAACAAATTTTATAAATTTATAAATAAAAAAAAAAAATTAAATTCCATTTAAATTGAAAAACAATTATTTAAACTGTTACCTCTTGGCTCCGACTCCATCTTGACGAGGTTGGGTTGCTTCGGGGTGCCAATCCTTACGCCACTGTTCCGTCGTTTCTCAGTCGAGCTTCCACAGTGAAATTTTGCCAAAAAAATGGCTGCGGCCCCCGCGGCCTCTTTTTATAATTTTTTCAACATAGGCACCTCGGTCGAGGTATGTACCTCGACCGAGGTCCATACCTCGACTGAGTTAATACCTCGGTCGAGGGTTGAACGAACCCTCGATCGAGGGCTTGATAAAACCTCGGTCAAGATATTAAGACCTCGGTCGAGGGTTTAACAAGCCCTCGACCGAGGTGCGTTTTTCTGTTTTTGCCGAAATGCGCTTGCCAAAAAGTGTTACCCAGGTCCGCGGATTCACCCTTCTATTAATGTACAACTTGTGTGACATGCCCCAATTTGCAAAACATTTTTATGTTTTAAGAAATATTATGTTATATTTTATGTTAAAGTTTGTAATTAATGACCAAGTGGAGTCAAGGATAATGTAATGTAATTGCAAAATATTTTTAATAAATAAATGAAAGATTGAGACAATGGCTTAGGGAAGTTGTTAATTGAGTGTTTTACTAGTCACTTAATGGAGGAGTTTGGGTTGAGATAATATTGACATGTGGCACTATCCTCAAACAACTTCTAGTTGTTGCAGGTGGCAACTTCCCTATTTGTGTGGTCATGATTCCCCAAGAAAGTGGAACAAGAGCAGGTGGCTCATTAAGTAAAAACTGACCCAAACGACCTAGGCATGCTAATAAAACTACCCATTGAAGATAACTGAGGCTACTCGTCCTGGATTTGTGATCACTCTGAGTGAATGAATTGCACAAGAGAATTCGATGGAGGGGATTAGTTGAAGTAAGTTTGAGTGGAAAAGTGCTAAAGACTTGAACTAGTGCAACTAAATTCTAAGTTGAGTTCATACTATTGTAAGCAAAACTGATTTACTGTTGAACACTGAGTGGAGTTGCAGAGGATTTCTAGACTACATGTCTCACCCAATACTTCTACCAGGTGGACCAGGAGACAAGCTCCGGGATCCTGAGAATTGCAATCCAACTCTTCTCCAGGAGTTGGTTGGGAGGAACATGTTCCTTGAGATGTTGTCACCTCATCTACATTTCCAGGTTTTACTTGTTTGGTTCAGTTATGTAATTATTTACTGTTATCCGTAAAGTTTAAGATTTATCAATGATATAGCATATTTCTGTTTTTATTTTTGTTAGGGTTAGTTAGGAGAAATGTATATGCTATGAAAGTTAGTAAGTTTTGAACTAGCTAGATTAGGGTAAATGAGTAGAGAAATTTCTAAGTTAATTGATAAATAGAAAGTAAATACCTAAACTGTATTTTTCCACACCTTTTGTAAGATAGTACTCTAGTACAATAGGTTAGATTAGATACATATGAAGAACTGAATGAAGTATGCTTGAATATGTTTATTTACTTTCTATAGGTTTCATAAGAGTTATTCATCTGTATGTTTCTCTGTTCTATATTAGAAGTATTTCTTAGATGAAGTAGTCTGTAATGATATAGACAAATCTCTCTCTAGGATGTTCAATATACTTAATCTATGTATTTATTTACACAGTAGATAGGTTATTTACTATAAGCTTAAGATTATAATAGTTAACAGACGTTATACAAACAGAAATTTAATAAGCGGGGTTAACATAGAAGAACAGTAAATATGGATACAAATTTACTGAGATAAATCCATTATTAATCCAAGTAAAATGAAATTAGAATAACATTATAATAAACACTAACCAGGTACTAATTCGAAATTAAAATATGGATTTCTACCTGCTGCTATAGAAGTTTATGAGATCTCTGATATCTCATCTTCTCATATGGCTGATCTAGAAGAAGACATTCGAATCTCTATTATTTAATAAAAACTCACCTTCCATTCTATGCAAAAATTCCAGTGATTCTTCTATTTTAAATTTTATGCATAGTTTACCGGTGATTGTTGCAGGAAACGGAGAGGATATTGATTTCTCTATCTCTAATGATGTTTTTGTTGTGCAAAAAAGTAATTATTTAGATATTTCAAAAATAATATCATATTTTAATAGTGATCCATTCACTCTCATTTATCTAGAGCTTCCAACAAATTCCTACATGATTGCATGCACCAATACTCAGAATTTTGAAGAAGGAGAAAATTGTGCATCTACCATCTCGGTGGAGTACACCCTTGGGTCTGATATGATATTAGTTGGAAATAATATGATATTAATTGTTTCAATATTTCAGTTTCATGAGCTTCCAGTATTTCTTGTATCTGGTCTCAACAATTTTGGTGTGAAAAAGCAAGTACCAAATGTCTCTTTCAAAATTAATGTTGGGGAATTGATGTTAGTTTTCCCTCATAAGTTGGATGATATTATATTTTGTGAATATTTGTATATTTTGGAAATAATATCATATTTTAGGAGTGTTCCATTCACTCTCATTTATTAATATATTCCAACGAATTCCTACATGATTGCATGCACAAATACTCAAGGTTTTGAAGAAGGCAAAAATTGTGCATCTACCATCATTAGTGGAGCACACCCTTGAATATGATATGAACCTATTTGGATATGATATGATATTATTTGGAAATTATATGATATTAATTGGTTCAATATTTCAGTTTCATGAGCTTCCAGTGTTTCTTGTAGCTGGTCTCACCAAATTTAGTGTGAAAAATCAAGTACCGCAATTCTCCTTCGAAGTTGCTGCTGGTGATTTGATGTCAGTATTTTGTTATGAGTTTTTCTGATATTATATTTTTATGTATATATGGATATTTTGAAAATAATATCAGATGTGAAGATATGTCCATTCATCCTCATTAATCTTGGGCTTTGAAGAAGGAGAAAATTGTGCATCTACCATCTCTATGTAGCACACACTTGGATATGATATGAACCTATTTAGATATGATATGATATTATTTGAATATTATATGATATTATTTGGTACAGGTTTAAAGTTTCAATATCTTTCAGTAAAGCTTGTAGCTTCTCTGATCAATTTTCGTGTGAAAAATCAAGTACCACAAGTCTTCTTCAAACTTGTTGTTGGGGATTTGATGTTAGTTTCCTATTATGAGTTTGTAGATATTATATTTTTTGTATCATTTGTTATTTATGAATCTATATCATATTATGGATCTCAATAATTCGCTCTCCACAATCCCAGGGCTTCTCTACCTATCTAATTTATCACATGCTCATCTCCTCACAGAACTAGTAAAGGTGGAGACATTCTGCATTTGGTTGGACACTTTCTCCAAACACTTGGGGATGATTTTACCTCACATGGTTTGATGTTGATGGCTTCAATATATCACTTTCTCGGGTTTTCCTCACATGGTTTAAATTCTCAATAACTTTTTCTCTCTTATCAGTTGATTTCAGTTGCTCTACATGGGTCCAGTTTTCATCTTGCAGTTGTCTATAATCCTAATTCAGTTGAGCACATTATTGTTCTTCCTAAGAGGAATATTCCTCCAGACATATTCATTCAGTTTAGATTCAAAGTTTCACATGCATAGATTCAGGATGTTGTTGCATAGAAGAACCAGAATACTGCTTTGTTGCTGCTTAGTGCTGCAAAATGTAGCAAAAGATTTTGCAATTTTTTAACTTCTATTTCCTGATTCCGGATTATCTTGAGGGGAATATTTTCCCATGACATTTTCCCCTATTACCTAGGTTTATTAGGAATATTTTTTTCTTTTAGATTGTATATGGGTGACTTATGGCCTTGTTTCCAAAGCCTACATTTGTCTAAGTTAGGATTCAAGGGGGGTGTTAGGATTTATAATCCTCCCATAACCATACTGTCTATTAGATTATTATTTACCTAAATTAGGAGTATTTTATTATTATTAGGACCACTAGTACTATTGGGTTCACTTGGCCTAATGGGGCCACATGTATCAGTTACTAGAGTGTGGGGAACACTGATAGAGGCTAAATTCCACTGATTTCACTTGCATGCATCAGTTTAGGCACCTCCTAGGCCAATCCCTACATTTTAGGAGCCACTGGGAGTACCGACCCCAAGTTGCTTCACTCATTTGGATTTGGAACTAGTTAATTTTAGTTATTTTCTAGTTACTTTCAGTTAGTTCACTTTCAACTCAGTTAGCACCAATTAGACATGATTGCATGTGGATAAGGTGCATTTTCTCACCTACCACTTTAGTTAGACTGATTTAACTGATTATTAAACATTGTGTGACTTGATTAGACATCTGGAGTTCACCATTTGGACTCCGATAGTGATTTATACATCTTTAGTTAGCTATTCAGTCAGATACAGTCTCATCTAGTTGGGATATTCAAATTCAAACCCTAATGATTCGAATGTTTTTTCTTGATCCAAGTCTATAAACTTCGATTTTGATGAGCAGAACAATCCTATGCCAGGCTCACTCAAAAATTCCTCTTATGTAGAAAGCCCTAATTTTCCACACCAAAATTGGAAATGCTCGGAATCGAATTCTGCTTCGACAGAAATATGCACCCTTCAATGGAGAGTCATTCTATCCTTCTTTTGCTGATCGATTGTGGATAGAGACCCAAAAAGTAAGAATCCCTAGCTTAGCACAATTTTTTCTTTCAGGGTGGCTCTGATACCATGTTAAATTTTCATATGCTAAGCTAGATCATTAGTATTTGATTTCGAATTCATAACAAAAGCATATAAACAAGATCACTGAAAGATAGACAAGCACAACCATACAAAAGGAACACAAAGATTTATCCTGGGAAAACCCTAAAGGGAAAAACCCAGCAAAAGCTTCCTCAATATAGATTCCCCAGAAAGATAAAAGGTAAAACCAACAAGGAGATCAAAGCCTGGTCCTCCTCCTCCTCCAGCTACTCTTCTTCTCCACTAATGTGCTACACAAGTGAGAGTGTGTGTGTGTGTTCCAAATGAGGAGCACTACACCTCTATTTATATACTTTCGTTCACTTAAGTTAACTCATTTGAAATGTAGGCTCGAGTTAAATCATGTAGGCTCGAGTTACACATGTAGGCTCAAGTAACCACAATTGGGTGCTAATGACCCACCTTTACAATTAGAGGGGACTACCTCATGACTCTTATTAGTTATTTCAATTAGGAGCATCAGGGTACAATGTAATACAAGTGGTTCTCCTGGTAGGACCATCGGGGACCACAAAAATATACATATAGAATATTCTTCGAAGTTACAATATTTCAACACATCTTGACTTCTGTTCCTGGCATGGTAATCCATAAATTGCGCAATGTTTTTGCACCTAAATAGTCCTTGCAAACGTGGAATGATGGGAATATAATGATGAACCTTTTGAGGCACCTTTTTTGTTACTTTATCTGTATGATATCTTCTTACATGACATTCTAGACATTCTGTTGCAAATTCATGGTGATTATAATATATAACATGGTCATCGGGGCATGCATGAATTTATTCATAATGCATTCCAATATCTTTCATGACGGAAGATAATTCTCGATATGTGCGAGGTAAAATATTTCATGGTGGTAAAAAAAATTCAGCTATCAAGCTACAAAAAAAAAGGTTAATGTAATAAATAATAATATTAACGAAACACGCTTCATCCATACAATGATGAATAATGAGTTAACAATACAATTGTTAGAGGAATACAAATAAACTTTATGATGATCCTATATATGTGATGGATTATTTTAGATACATTAGCATCCGTGTGATTGCAATGTTTGAAAGACCATTCATAACCTTCAAGTTCATTATCAACAATATAGTAGAGATAAGATTTGTTTTGGAGCCTTCATAAAGGGGTTCATATGCCTTATTGAGAAGAGGTATATCGTGAACATCATAAAAGTCATCATCATTTTCATTATCAACATCATCGTCATCCATTATAACGTTAAATGAATCATGGATCAATTTTCATATGCTAAGCTAGATCATTAGTATTTCATTTTGAATTCATAACAAAAGCATATAAACAAGATCACTGAAAGATAGACAAGCACAACCATACAAAAGGAACAAAAATATTTATCTTGGGAAAACCCTAAAGGGAAAAACCCAGCAAAAGCTTCCTCAATATAGATGCCCCAAAAAGATAAAACGTAAAACCAACAAGGAGATCAAAGCTTGATCCTCCTCCTCCAGCTACTCCTCTTCTCCACTAATGCGCTACACAAGTGAGAGTGTGTGTGTGTTCCAAATGAGGAGCACTACACCTCTATTTATATTCATCCTTTCACTTAAGTTAACTCATTTGACATGTAGGCTCGAGTTACACATGTAGGGTCAAGTAACCACACTCGGGTGTTGATGACCCACCTTTATAATTAGAGGGGACTACCTCATGACTCTTATTAGTTCTTTCAATTAGGAGCATTGGGATACAATGTAATACAAGTGGTTCTCCCGGTAGGACCATCGAAGACCACAAAAATATACATATATAATATTCTTCAAAGTTACAATTTTTCAACACTCCCCCTTAATGAGAAGGGTATTCTACAGCAACATCAACAAAAAGAAGAATAGAGATAGGAGACATCATCAACATTAGTAGGGTAACACATATATAAATCATTGGAAGCTTTTCAACATCATGTGGTCTTCATCTTCAATCTTTAGTCTTCATTATAATTAATTCTTTGACTACTTCGATCAGCAACATCTTCAACATTTTGATCTTTCAATTAGTAATGACATCTTCAACACTTGGAGCTTTCGATCAGCAACATCTTCGGCACTTTGACTGTTCGATTAGCAACAACATCTTCAGCATTTCGACCTTTCGATCAGCAACATCTTCAGCACTTCAACTTTTCGATTAGCATCAACATCTTCAGTATTTTTTCCTTTCGATCAACAACATCTTCAGCACTTTGACTTTTCGATCAGCAACAACATCTTCAGCATTTTGTCCTTTCGATCAGCAACATCATCATCACTTTGACTTTTCGATCAGCAACAACATATTTTGCACCTTGACCTTTCGATCAGCAACAACATCTTTAGCACCTTGACATTTCGATCAGCAGCAACATCATCATCATCATATTCTGATCTGTCGATCATAATCATCATCACATTCTGATCTTTCGATCAGAAATATCATCATCATATTCTGATCTTTTGATCAGAAACATCATCAACATACTCTAATCTTTCGATCAGAAACATCATAATCATAGTGCGTCATCATCATACTCTGATCTTTAGATCAGTACGTCATCATCATCATACTTTGATATTTCGATCAATATGTCATCATCATCATACTCTGATCTTTTGATCAGTATGTCATCATCATCATATTCTGATCTTTCGATCAGTACGTCATCATCATACTCTAATCTCTCGATCAGTACATCATCATCATCATACTCTGATCTTTCGATTAGTATGTCATCATCATCATACTCTGATCTTTCGATCAGTATGTCATCATCATCATATTTTGATATTTTGATCAGTACATCATCATCATACTCTGATCTGTCGATCAGTATGTCATCATCATCATACTCTGATCTTTCGATCAGTACGGCATCAACATCATCAGCAACAACCTGCAAACCACAACTTAAAGACAAAAATTCTTTGGATCAATTTTGGACTTAAAATCCAAGGATGATACAATACCACCACATTCTCGACAACCGAAGTTGCCGCATTGATTACGGGAGAATCAGTCCCTATCACTTTAGGACGAAGTCCAAGGACGATGCAATCCTACCACATTCTTGAGGACCAAAGCCACCGGATTGATTACAGGAGAATCAGTCCCTATCACTTTAGGACTATGTCTAAGGATGATGCAATCCTACCACATTCTCGAGGACCAAAGCCACCGAATTGATTATGGGAGAATCAGTCCCTATCACTTTAGGAATATGTTCAAGGACGATGCAATCCTACCACATTATTGAGGACCGAAGCCACCAAATTGATTACGGGAGAATTAGTCCCTATCACTTTAGGACTATGTCCAAGGATGATGCAATCCTACCACATTCTCGAGGACTAAAGCCATCGGATTGATTACGGGAGAATCAGTCCCTATCACTTTAGGACGATGTCCAAGGATGATGCAATCCTACCACATTCTCGAGGACCGAGGTCACTGGATCTATTATAGACAGATGTCCTAGGATGATACAATCCCTCTTCATTCTCAAAAACCAAGGTCTCTGGATCACTTTAGGGAAAGTTCCCAAGGATGATACAATCCCATCACGTTCTCGATGACCGAGGTCACTGGATCTATTATGGATAGATGTCCTGGGATGATACAATCCCTCTTCATTCTCAAAGACCAAGGTCTCCGGATCACTTTAGGGCAAGTGCCCAAGGATGTTACAATCCCATCACGTTCTCAAGGACTGAGGTCACCGGATCTATTATGGACAGATGTCCCAGGATGATACAATCCCTCTTCATTCTCAAAGACTGAGGTCTCCGGGTCACTTTAGGGAAAGTGCCCAGGGATGATACAATCCCACTGCAATCATCACTACTCCCCCTTTCGAGGAAGGTCCTTTCGAACAACACCAAGCTTTTCTTGAAGGTGTTCGAACTTTACTTAAGACAGAGGCTTTGTTAGTATATCATCATCCAAACCATCATCATCTACATCTTCAGTATGTGAGTAATGAACTATCATCATCTGTATCTCCAGTATGTGAATAATGAAAGCATCATCATCTATATCTTCAGTATAGAAATACTGAAAGAATCATCATCTCTATATACAGAATCACCATCATCTGCATCTACAGTATGTAAATACTGAACCATCATCATCTGCATCTTATCTCGTATGTAGAAATACTAGATTTCTATGTGTTACAACAGAACACGGGGTTCTCTATCATCACGACTTTGGTTATCACATAGAATCATTGTAGTATCCATCTTCAGGTCAAAGAGACCTAATATCATCTTCCAAAGCCATATGGCTTCACAACTTAGCAGAGCAATCTGCTATGTATTCTGCTTCAGTCGTGCTAGGAGAAACACTGGACTGTTTCCTGCTAAACCATGAACCCATAGCACATCCCAGACTGTAACATCCACCTGAAGTGCTTTTTCTATCTGAGATACTTCTGGCCCAATCTGCATCTATGTATCCATACAATCTATACTCATGGATACCATCATAGTATAGACCAAAGTCTATAGTCCCTTTTAGATATCTCATCACATGTTTTACAGCTACTAAGTGAACCCGTCTTGGTTGAACAAGAAATTGACTCAAGGTGTTCACAGCAAAACAAGTGTCTGGTCTGGTATTTGTTAAGTACATCAATGACACAATGATCTGTCTGTAATGAGTCACATCCACTAACTCTGATGAGTCATCGGCTAACAACTTTAGGTTGGAATCCATAGGAGTAGCCATGGCTTTGCATTCCAACATATTGAATCTCTTCAATATCTCTACCACATACTTTCCCTGGTTGAGAAATATTCCTTCTGAACTTTTCCATACTTCCAGACCTAGGAAAAAATGTATTGACCCAAGGTCTTTCATCTCAAGTTCTTCTGCTAGTTTCTTCTTTCTTTCTACAATTTGTTTCTCATTCCCTGTCAAGAATAAGTCATCCACATGTAGTATGACAAGTTCGTCTTCTACAACCTTGTAGTAAAGGTTAGGATTGACTTTACTCTTGGAAAATTCGATGCTCGTCAAGAAACTATCTATTCTTCCATACCAATCTCCAGGAGCTTGCTTCAGGCCATAGAGGGCCTTCTTCATCTTGCATATGTGAGTCCATCTGTCTTCAACTTCAAATCCTTATGACTATTCGATGTAAAACTCTTCCCCAATCATACCATTAAGGAAGGCTTGTATGTACTTCATCATGGAAGAAACTACCATCATGGTTCTAAAGGAAGTGTACCTTGCTTCCTCGAGTAAGTGTCTCTTCGAAATTAATTACCTCTTTCTTATAGAAACCTCTAGCCACAAGTCTTTCCTTTCTTCTATCAGCAACATATTTTATCTTGCAAATCTATTTGTAAGATACCACATTCTTGCTTTCTGGTTTGAGTACTATATCCTAAACATCATTCTAGTATTCTTTCATCATAACATCTTCCATGAGTTTGTCTTGTCAGGTCATCAACATATCCTAGTCTTCTACATTCAACCTTGAAGGTTGGAACCCAGTTTACTCTTGGTAAAGTCTCGATCCATCAGGAAGCTATACATCATGTCATACCATGTCGAACTCAGATATCTTCTATAGTCACTCCCCCTGAAGTGGAGTATCCTCTTCCCTTTTCATTTCCCATACAGGTATTTCTATGCTTGATATATACTTCTAGTAGGTCTGGTCAATAGAGTATGTTATGTCATAGTCTATTCTTTCGAAGGCAAAACATGAACCTTGCTTTGTACACTTGTTCTTGTAGATCCATAGATACTACGTACTTCCCTTTATGTCTTGAAATCATATTGTATACATCGTTCCCCATGATCAACAGTTATTCTTTGATCATAGCTTCTTTCATAGCATTCTTTTCTTCATCTTTAGTTATCTCTCGTACCCATGGTGGTCTTCATCCTTCAAGGTGGATATACCACTCTCTGAAGGTATTTCTTTCATCATGGTGTCTCTGACCCTGGGAGCTTCAGATTCATGTTTATTGGAGTGAATCTTGAATTGTCATCACTTGTTCTTCGGAACAAGTCTCATCCTTCTTTTCTTGTAGGAGGTTGTACAGGACCTTTCCTACAATTCAAATGCACCAGTTGCATGGTTAGAACTATTTCATAAAAAATATGCATAACGACAAATTCTTATGCATCATGCAACTGTTTAGTCAATACAACATTAATCCATATCTCACATAAAATTTCTAGATGCCTTCCATTTCTACCATGACATCATTGATATTGTGCACTAATCCAATATGTCAGCAAAGAGGTTTCATTTTAGATAAGTAGCAATGGAGAGATGTATAGCACCATGAGATACTTACCCATCACATGCATATTAGTAGTATACAGTCATTAATGCAAACAATCCATCATGCATAACACATCAACTAAATATAATCAAATGTATAACAAAACAATATCATGAAATGACAATCAAATACTTATCTTTTATTTGTTTCATGGGTAGAATCCATCTTGATCATTCTGCTTTATCATCTTCTTCATTCATGAAATCATCATTTCTTATCCAAATGATAAGATTAATAAGAGGTTCTTCAAGAATTGAGTTCCTCATATTGCTCATCGCTTGAGGGATCTTCTTTGAATGGTGAGAGCTTGATCTTCAATTGCTCCCATCTTCTTCTTCTCTTCTTATGAGTAGAGTTGAAAGTAAGTACTTCATTCTGGCATACATTCTTCGCATGAATGAATCCCATGATCCTGGGAGGTCATTAAAGGTGGCTATCACCACTTCTGTATTCTCCACTTCTTCTTCTATCGCTTCAAGTTGTTCTGCATTCTGGATCTTCACATTCTTCAACTATTTTCTCAAAGCCATCTTCTGATTTAAGTTCTTATCTTCAAATAGCTTGATCAAAGAATAAAACATATTCAGTGTATTTAGGGAAGACACTTGTGGTACAATTTTATTAGTGATTGAATCGACAATGATCTTCTTGGCCTTGATTAAGTTCTTCTTGTGTAAGGCTTTGAGCATCATCTCCCTCTAGAACTGGAACCTCTCTACTCATGTAGGTGTCCAATTCATTTTCTTAAGAGAGATCAAATACTTCCATGCTTGGAAGTTATCAACTTCATCAAGATCATTAACAAGCTGATGTTATAGATCACTTTGAAATGAGAACCTCAAATTCAGATAGAAAAAGATTAGATCGTACCGATTTGAGGTGTCCATCCTGTTTTCAGAGCTGGCTGATCTAGGGCTTGTCAGAGAAACCTTAATTTTCAAAACTTCAAATCTTTTAGATCTGAATGGATAAAAATATATATCTTTTCAAATGGAGCTTTCCAATGTACTCATTTTCTGAAAATAGTGGAGGGAAGCTCCCGGAACAGGAAGCCCTAGTTTTCCAATTTCTTCTGCAGAAATACCTGTCACTTTCTCTGTGATATATCAAAACTTAATGCTCCTATATGTATGAAATTTTTCACTGAGGTAACCTCGCATGTCACTGATCCAAAACCATAGTTTTTATCACAATTGGTTTCACCAATGGCAATTTATGATCCTTTTCCCAAGGTGACCTGTTACAGGACTGTTCAGAACAACGAAGTTGTATGACATGCCACGTGTCACTGGTTCATCTTCTGAGTCTAATATTTGGATCATAGAAATTAAAGTCTGTGATATTTCTGGAACATCTTCAGGAATTCCATTTAGACTTATGTAGCCCAATATATAGCAATTTTCCCTAGGTGTTCTGTTTAGGGATGAATTCTGGAAGAGACTGGAACCCTAACTTGGAGGGATCATATCTCCCATAATATAGAGAATCTGAGGATGAATTTTGGGCACAATGTACATCAGGATTGTATTGTCGGCATCTACAATTTTCAACTCTTGATGTTTTACCAATATATTAATATAGTGAAAGTACCAAAACTTAGCATTTTTAGTATTTAGGGTTTTTCTAGCTCGGGGTCAAACTAGGGTTTGAATTTCCCGGAGTTTCACCCAACCAAATTTATTGATACATGTCTCTAAAATTTGATTTTGATGAGGATAAAATTCCCATTCTACGCTCACTCAAAAATTCCTCTTATGTAGAAATCCCTAAGTTTCCACACCAAAACTGAAAATGCTCAGAATCAAATTTTGCTTCGACAGAAAGATGCACCCCTCAATGGAGAGTCAGTCTAGCCTTCTTTTGCTGATCGATTGTGGATAGAGACCCAAAAAGTAAGAATCCCTAGCTTCTTTAGCTGCACAATAGCTTCTTTCAGGGTGGCTCTGATACAACGTTAAATTTTCATATGCTAAGCTAGATCATTAGTATTTCATTTTGAATTCATAACAAAAACATATAAACAGGATCACTAAAAGATAGACAAGCACAACCATACAAAAAGAACACAAAGATTTATCCTGGAAAAACCCTAAAGGGAAAAACCTAGCAAAAGCTTCCTCAATATAGATGCCCCAAAAAGATAAAAGGTAAAACCAACAAGGAGATCAAAGCCTAATCCTCCTCCTCTTCCAGCTACTCCTCTTCTCCACTAATGTGCTACACAAGTGAGTGTGTGTGTGTGCTCCAAATGAGGAGCACTACACCTCTATTTATATGCATCCGTTCAATTAAGTTAACTCATTTGACATGTAGGCTCGAGTTAAATCATGTATGCTTGAGTTACACATGTAGGCTCAAGTAACCACACTGGGGTGCTGATGACCCACCTTTACATTTAGAGGGGACTACCTCGTGACTCTTATTAGTTCTTCTGATTAGGAGCATCGGGGTACAATGTAATACAAGTGGTTCTCCTGGTAGGACCATCAAGGACCACAAAAAGATACATATAGAATATTCTTCGAAGTTACAATATTTCAACACATCTTGACTTCTGTTCCTGGCATGGTAATCCATAAATTGCGCAATGTTTTTGCACCTGAACAGTCGTTACAAAAATGGAATGATGGGAATATAACAATGAACCTTTTGAGGCACCTTTTTTGTTACTTTATCTGTACGATATCTACTTACATGACATTCTAGACATTCAGTTGCAAATTCATGCTGATTATAATATATAACATGGTCATTGGGGCATGCATGAATTGATTCATAATGCATTCCAATCTCTTTCATGATGGAAGATAAATCTCTATATGTGCGAGGTAAAATATTTCATGGTGGTAACAAAAATTCAGTTATCAAGCTACAAAAAAAAATGTTAATGTAATAAATAAATAATATTAATGAAACACGCTTCATCCGTACGATGATCAATAATGAGTTAACAATACAATTGTTGTTAGAGAAATACAAATAAACTTTATCATGATCCTAAATATGTGATGGATTATTTTAGATACCTTAGCATCCATGTGATTGCAATGTTTGAAAGACCATTCATAACCTTCAAGTTCATTATCAACAATATAGTAGAGATAAGATTTGTTTTGGAGCCTTCATAAAGGGGTTCATATGCCTTATCGAGAAGAGGTATATCGTGAACATCATAAAATTCATCATCAT
>LPNX010238775.1:40662-67027 GCA_001517045.1 Pseudotsuga menziesii | reverse complement strand
TTGGAGACCATTTTCATTACTGATGGTTTCCCTCGAGTTTGTTAATGGTTTTCATCAATGACCAATAATCAAACGATTTCCTCCACGTTCGACTTCAGCTCATATTTTCACATGGTTTATATTCGTACCCTTGGGAGGTTTGGATTGAATACCTTGTGTCAACAGTAGCATCATATTCTTTTTCTATTGATCAATTTGTGCAAGACCTTGTCACACTTCTTATGACATTTGCTGAGACATAGATCCACCTTGTATTATTATGGCTATGATCAATTATTGAGCATGGATCCACATTGTTCATTCATGGCCATGACTCCTTTAGATTTCACATGGCACCTTTTTGCATATTGTGCGGCCATGATAATTACATAAATTATACACATGTTGGATTCACCTTGTATATTTATGGAAATAATTTGTACATGGACATGTATGTCTCGAATATCGGTTTTGTCTGACATTTATGTCTCTTTAAGGTACCTTCATTCGAGCCTACGATCTTGGATTCTCTAGTTTCTTTGACTCCATGACTCAATTGTTCCCTATTTATAATTTTTTTTTACTATCATCTTACCCTCTAACCTCATACATTAGGGGGTATCTATTATATCCCAAAATCACACTTCTTCGTTTGTGACGAAATTTACACGTTTTGTCACATGACGACACTTCATGAAAGCTACTGTCAATCACCCAAAGGAAACCTATGGATGGAATGGATATATATTGAGTTTTGTAATTCCATTTAACCTCTTTTCTAGACCATTGGAAAGGTATCGAACTAAGGAACAACTTTCCAAAAGAAACCAACTACATAAAACCCTTTTAAATACTCTAAACAATGTATTTTTTGACCCATACTCGAGTTGGTAGAAATAAACTTGTGTTTTATACATGACTTGGTAGAAGGAAACCCACGTATGTCCTGTGAAGTAGTCAAAAAATATGAAAAAGATGTAAAATTATCGAGATTTGGGTTGTTTGGTTGGTTTTGGAACTTCCCCTTTGATTGTAACTGATCCATCCTTGGCCCTAACTCTTCATATTACTATATAACAGAGGGAGAGGGGTCCATGAAAAGGGACTTAGACTTTGGCATTGTTATGCTGGTGAAATTGGAACTCTCATCCCCTGTACCTTTTCCCTAGCTATCATCTCCCTTTGTTTCAAATCTTGGAGGCTGATATTCTTGGAGAAGAGAATCAAGAGATCTAGATTAAAGGTTTCACGAGCTGCCTTGCATGAGGAGAAGGTATATCTTGTACTTATTCCATTGATTAATAAATATGTGATGCTCTTCCCTTTCCAAATCATTGTATTATATATGTTGCATCTATGTTTATGATCACACGTTCGTGTTTATCAGATTAGGGTTTTAGATTGTATTGAATGCATGGGGTCTTCACTTAGTGAAACCATGTCATAGCACCTTCGTTCATGAGATATTAAAGAATACCCCTAATTTCACTAGGTACTGATAATTACTTACAAAAATCCTTTTTTTGAGCCCCCCTCGCAATACATATTTCCAATTAAGAAAAACCTATTTTTATAATATATTCCTTATTTTTACTAGAAACCCCCTTTTAGACCCCCCATACCCTATTCCCCACCTCTCAATACCTACAATATATTGACCTTATTTTTCACAATTAAAAACCCCCATTTATGAATGAACATGATAAGATATTGTTCAACAAGGTGAATCCCCTGTGATTGAATGTCATCTCCTTACATGTGGTCAAATTGGTCTGAGGATGGTTTGAAGGTTTTTTGCAGGTATCTTGGATTCTAGAATAAGAGGAGGGATAAGGGAAATCTTGGATCAACCTTCAATGCATGAGGTATGAACCCTCCTAACCCTCTAAATCTTGTTTAATTTATGCTTTTAAAACTTTATATATCAGTCTGTATACCCCTAGTATCTTGGTGGCCTCAACCCTAGCCATAAGAACATTTCCTTAACAACACATCTCATCCCAAATTTGAACAAATTTATTTTTCTCAATCCCTTTAGTTGGATGAACCTTGTCATAATCTTGCGCAGTTCTTTGAATTTCATGAAGCATCATCAAAATAGTTCTAATTCCATCATGGCGATCACAATATACAAGCTTGGACATTAAACCAAGAGTCAAATATAATGGAAACACATGTTTCACTAGGTATAAGTTAGTTAAATAATAAGAATTTTCATTTATAGTAAAGAATTAATTGCAAAAGCATCTACCTTTTGATCATTTGGTCTATTCATTGGATAATTATTCATAATATTCAATTGTCTACCGCATAATGTTGGTTGAATGTATGTAATACACTCATGTAGATTTTCTTATCATCCTTTACTTTGTTCCAAAGCAAGACTCAACTCCTAATGTTTAAAACAAAGTAAGATTAAGAAAGTAATGGAAAGATATCAACAAATATGTAAACTTTTAATAAATATGTATAGCTTACTAGGAGCAATTTTGGTGACATTGAATAGCACTTAGAAATACTCAGAATAGTAACACCATCTTGGAGTTTGATTTCATTTGTAGCCATGTGTGTAAATTTTTAATGGCACATGCACTAAGGGAAAAAATTACTCCCCATTGGAGAAACATTATTATTTCATACTAAACTGCATATGACCATTAGATCATGTCAATCAAAAAAATTCACTCTCACTTCCTTTCCATCTATTATTAGGATCCCATCTTCTGAAATCATGTTTAATTATTTTATTAAGTTCTACTCATTTACGAGATTAGAAACATGTGCTAGAACCTATTTATATTATTCCTTCCCATCCTTTTTTCCAAGGCTTATAGAAGACATCAAGGCAGTATCTTCTAGTAATTCAAATAATATCTCACATACCTACCCACCTCGATCATAATGTACATGAGAATCAATACCAAGTTTGAATCAAACTTTAATCACTATAATTCCATTCATTTTTTCATGTGACTTGGCCATAAAGGAAGAATATTACTTTACTCTCTTCACTCTAACTCCATATGTGAGACCATTTGTTCTCCCTCAACCCATATCAATATCCTTGGATTCTTTGATCCAATTTTCCATTTCCTTCGAAATTGACATTGAACTAACCCCCTTCAATACACCATGACAGTCAATCCACTTCATAAATTGCAAATCCTTATGGCTCATGCTTGATTCATTAAATACTGAATCCATATTCCTAGACATAAAATCATTACAAATATCTGGCATAAAAATTGATCGAAGTTTATCAAACATTCCATCTAGGTGTTCAAGAACAATGTCAAGTTTAGACTCTTCACTATAGTTCTTTCTCATGATGTACCCAATTCCAAAAATAATGTCATTTTCATTTACTTCTTGAAGTGACTTCCCAGAGAAGCATCTACTAATTTCATTAAAAAAAATCCTCCCCTCCTTTATTTTAGAGTTACACCATACAGACTGCTTCTTAAGTATCAATAAGGAAGTCCTTAAGTGGTTTCTTGAAGACCTTCTGGTAGCATGTGTAGTTTGATCTGTTGAACACCCTTCAGGCATTTCTATTGAAGCTTCTAATTATAAAAAAAAAATATTCTATAGGTGCATTCTATCCATTTCTTCATGAAACGTAGTTCTTTCAACTATTTCATGACTTATATATGCATCCAAATTATCAAGGGATGCATGTTCAAATTGTTGTCCACTAGGTAGGACTACACTTTCATTCCCTTAAATCGTAATTGGAGGCAAAGGATGCTTACGTTGTTGAGAAATGAAACCCTCTATATGTTAATGAAATTTATTTGCAATTGAAGCAGCAAAAAACGTTGATCTTTGAGGGACCTCTAGGATGAAATTATGCGAAACATAGTTAATTTTCTGGTAAAGTGTTTTATCTTGTACACTACACCTCAACTGTAATTAGATAAAAAGACTACCTAGTTTGTTGACAAAACAAAACTTTCTATACTTGGATAAGACTTATTTGTAATCGAATAAACATCAAAAAATGATCTTTGAGGGACATCTATAACCACATTCTATGAAAAAGAGTCCTGTTTTTGGTGAAGTGTTCTATCTTGTACATTATAATTCCCCTCAACTTTAATTGGAGAAAAAGGATGCCTAGGTTCTTGATAAATTCAAATACTTTGATGAAAGTTATATTGTTATAGCTGATTTTACCACACCAGGTGAATCACACTTGTATGGCCTTCCCTTGTCCCTCTGCAGACTCCTTAGACCTCTTGGACTATTTTTTGTCCTTTGATGTTTCCTAGACCATCCCTAAAAACATGTGAAAATTGCTATACACGACTTTTAAACCTCTTATCACGTATATACGCGGGTTTGATCTCTAAAACCGTGTACATTGGGATGTGTACAAAATGCAAATCCTTTCGGAGTTTTCCTTGACATGGATCTGACTTACTTGTCTCCTGGCCTTCCATATGCCTTGAGATCACTCGGATTTGACCTTTCATTACCCCATTGAAAATCTATATAAGGAACCCTTTGGATACATTGAAGGCATAAGAGAATTGAGAGAAAAGAGACTATAGTCCATTGTTGCCATAACTTGTGCTTGAGTCTGCATCCCTTTGTCCCTTGGAGCACTTTGGTGTTCTTCCCAAGCTTTCCTTTTGCTTGTGAGCTTGCTATCGAGAGATGGAGGATTGAGGTGGTGGAGGCCCAAGTGGGCGATTCAGTTTCTTTGATTTGTAAACATGTCGACAGAGGTTGTATTAATTGTAATCTCTAATTTTATATTAATATAAATATCTTTTCCTATCCAATAATGTATGTTTGAATGAATATTTTATCCATGGATGATTTCAAATGCTTATACATTGTTGATTATATACGCTAGAGTAGATCTAACACCAATATATATAGTATGCTTGACTTGTTTACTTGTTGTTGAGGAAGTGATTCATCGATTCAAGCTGAATCTGGAAAGCTCAACGGGGAACTACTTCAACCATCCGGAATAAGGTGCAAGGTCTGATCCTTTAGTGTTAGATATTTGATTTCTCTTACATATTGGAAAGGATTGATTTTTGGAGTCAAGCTATCTATTGTGGTGCCCCAGGCCATAGGAATTTCTCTCCATAATAGAATTGGTGACTCTGTTGGGGAGTTCCTAGTAGTTGTCCTTTGGGGGTTTTCTATCGGCATTCAATGACTTTTAATTGCTCTATTTTCTCTGTTTCTGTGTCGGTTCCGGGGGCATGTTTTCCTAGTATTGTTTGATTGGTGTGAATTTTGTCTTAGCTTGTATGTTTGCATTTATTTTTATGCACCTTTCTTCCTATACGTGATTTTTTAACTCACAATCGCGTATATACGCAGATTTCACTGCTATTTCCGCGTACACACACGGGTTTACTGCGAACAGTCGCGTATGCCCTTAGTTTTTCCTTCTAGAGGAATATTGATTGTTGCTGGGTGAATTTTGATGATTGTTGAGTCTCCTTTGATACTACTAGAGTCTATATACACCTCTGTTTCTGACCAGAGACGTTTTTTTTAGGGTAAAATTTCTTTTTTGAAGAATGTTCTTGTCATTGCATTTTCAATTTTTTGTTTTGGGATTAGTGCATTAGATTTCTTTTACCTTAGTACTTTGCTTGAGTCCTGCTTGATTGTGCTTGCAGAGTCTGGGGATTGTAGAATCATTCTTTTGCTTTAATATCTCATTTTTATTTAAAAAAATCCAAAAATATTTGATTATCATTATGCATTGCATCTTGCATTTTGCATAGTACTTGTACTAGATTTTATTTGAAGTATTAGTCAGGATTTCATATAGGAAATCTTGCATTTATCATTTGAAGAAAATTGTGCATTTCACATAGTAGCATGCCCTATTTTTCATGGACACAATGCATTTGCATTTATTGTTAGGTGTGCATTTTGTTTCATGTTGTGTCATAACACCATTAGGTGCATGTCCATATACCTCTTTTGAGTAATAAAGCCAATTAAAATCAACACTTAATTAAAATGAACTACACTATTTTATTTGATAGGGTTCACCAACAAGATTAGGTTTTAGGGTCTTGGAATAGTTCATTGTGAGTAAATTCTCCAAGACCACTAAACAACAACAGGTATGTGTCTGTCTAGGTGAGTGTGTGAAATTTCTTGGTATAACCAATGTTTCTAAAAATCCTCCTCTCAAAAGGGAGTTAAGCACGAGGCAGTGTGAGCGGTTATTGATTGGGATGACCACTAGTCATAACTAAGTAGCACCGAAGATATTTCCAGGATTGTATTCGTATCTGGGGGCTCTTTCTAGAGTTTCGGGATTTTATACCTTTCCCATAAGGTCAATACACCTGCGACTGTCTTCTTGAGCATTGATTATATTGAGGTGACCTTAGTGGCCTTACCTAGGATATCAAGGGGGTACTCTGCAAGGGTTATTCTGTGGGTGTCCCAGCCAGGTTGGGGTCAGACAACACAGTCGCTTTATGCGTTGGAGCTGAGGGCCACAATAATTGGTTATGTACCTCCGCTTGTTGTGTATGGGAGTCTCAAGCCTCTCCTAGGCGAGACATACCTGCTTCATTCGGGAGCTCACTTATCCTACCCTTGATTGCTTGTGTTTGGACTTAGATTTTATTGGTGTATGCTCTATGCATGTTAACTTGCCTAGGGTTTGTGTAATTAGAGAATCTTTTATATTTTTTGAGTCATTGTGGATTCGGGTGCGGCTCCTCATCATTCTTGTCGTTTAGGAGGAATTCTGCCTTCTACATCTCCTCCTCCTTTGGGGGAGAGAGATAGACAGTCCAGGTGGACTACTTCACACATTGATTCACACACGATGGAGACCATGTTGAAGGTATTCCTGAGCCAACCTCTCTCATTCAAGTGGAAGATGGGGAGTTTACTCCTACTTATGATCCTTCACCTGATATGACTGAGTTAGGTCCTGTAATTTTTGAGATAGGTACTTTTCATGATATACCTACTTACTCTAGCATTGATCCCCCATTGATGCATTGCCGGTATGGAATGCCAAAAGATGATGAGACTCATTTTGAACCCGCGAGCACTAGTTATGGTAGTTATGGTATGTCTGGTTTTCCCACACATGATTTGGCATTTCATGTCGAGTCTAAGTTTGAGCCTAACACTACGCCTAGGGGCACTCTCATTCCTTACCATGTGGAGACGTTTGGGAGCACAAGTCACATTGCACCTTCCATCATGGCGATGGAAGCTACATCACATATTCCTCCTAGGCCTAGGGTTAGTGGTCCTATTAGGATACCAGATCCAATATGAGTGACTATAGGGAACAACACATACATGATTTCACAGGTCCCTTTGTCCTCTATCCCTATTTCTTTGAATGTTCACCCTCCACCTCATTCACGTGGTCCTTCGGGCCGGAATGTTGCTATGAGTCATGTCCATACTGCTGCTTCTCGACCAGTGGTGTCTCGGTTTCAAGTACCACCTGTTGTTTCGGGAGGTCATGTTCATACTTCTAGAGGTCATGTTACTACTTCCGGAGCATATATCCCTACTTCCAAAATGTATATTCCTACTTTCGGAGTGTATATTCCTACTTACGGAGTATCTCATGGGACATCTTATGCAATGACTTATGGACCTTATTATGGGACGCAGTATGGACAGGGTTCTTCACCTTATGGGTACGGGTATCAACAACCCGCTTACTCTCCAAATTACAGCTTTGTAGCCCCGAATAGTCAAGGTACACCATATTATGGTGCTTCCATGCCACCCTACACGGGTCAAATGGGAGGAGGGAACTATGGTCAAGGCCATGGTGGTTATGGTAATCAGACCTATGTGAATCAAAACTATCAAGGAGCGGTGCACCGACCTGATCATTCTAGGCTCCCTTTCCTCATAACGCTAAATATTCCCGACTTGTCAAGATTGGTGAACAATCCTGTATCTCATGACTCGGCTTGGCCGGCTATCCCTACTAAGCTTCCCTCAGACATACCCAAATTTGAGGGCAAGCCAGGAGAGGATCTAAGTGAACATGTTACTGCCTTTCACCTATGGTGCTCTTCAAATTCCTTAAACCAAGATTCAATCTGTTTAAGGTTGTTTCAACGCACCCTTACAGGGCCTGCCATGAAATGGTATATAGCGTTACCTAGGGGGGCATTCGCTTTGTTCGATGACCTAGCGATGAATTTTCTTAACCACTTCCAGCTACCAGTGCGTTACGACGTTGGTATGGAACTCTTGTCAACATTTTGACAGGATAAAGCCACGCATATCTCGAACCATATCCAAGAGTGGTGTAGACGAAAGAGGTTGATTAAAGCCTTTATAGCACCGAAATTCCTCCTCGAATGGTTCCTTAAGTCGTTATTGCCTTATATAGCGAAGGATGTTTCTACATCTAGAGTGCAAAATGAGGAACAAGCTATTTTTAGGGAACATGAACTGGATTTGATTTATGCTCAATCCAGTTTGTTATATGAGATCATTCCCAATGCTCCACATTCTAGTTTTGACCCCAAAGTTAAACCTGGACCACATGCCGATGGAATTGTTGGTTGTGCGAGTGTTAAACCTATGGATTCAGTTGTACAACAGGTTAAACAATTGTCAATCAACCAATCTGCTTTGGGACAAGCCACGACTTCGTCTCAACCCACCCAAATGGTGAGTGTGCTTTCGGTGCAATCATCAGACCAGAATGGTAACCAGCAACTAGGAAGGAATAGAAAGAAGGGTAAGAGTAATCGTAAGGGTGGGAATAGGAACGAAAATGCTAATACTAATGACAAGAATTCATGTAATGCTGGGGGGGACAAGCAACCTAAATGTAAGGTTAAATTTCCTTGCAATTTATGTAAGGACGATCACCTCACTTACTTGTGCCCTTGTATCGATGAAGCCTCGATATTCTTAGCGCAGGGCCCAGCTGTGCTGACTAACCCTTTACCTCACAATCAAAACATGAACTCAAGGACCCATGATCAGTTTGGTGGGGATGAAGATCTTCCGGAGGGTAGTGGTCATGTTTGTATTAACATGGTGTGTGCTATGAAGGTTGTAACCCATGTGAAGGACTATGGTTCGTCACAACCCAACCCAGGAAAGGAACCTGATCCACCAGGGACTCCTTTGCATATTAAAAAAACCTATGGATAAACCTGAAGTTGCACCTCACATTCCTAAGGGAGTCCTTAAGCGTTCAGGGAAAAATCCTAATGCCACACTCCTTGTTTGATGTCTGCACTAGAAGTACTACAGAGTTGTCCTTTGCAAAGGAAGGCTTTTATTTTTTCCCCTGGTGTGAATGATGATAATTCTTTATCTATGATTAAATTTGAAACCGTAGGACTTCAGCCTCGCTTGAATTACTATGTGTCTCTTTTGATTCATGTAGAATGTCTTAACATGATCGTCAAGTGCACTATGATTGATGAAGGCTCTGCTGCTTCTGTGATGTCTTTATCATGTTGGAAGGGTTTAGGTTCCCCTGAGTTGTCTAAATCTAGTACCATGTTCACTGTGTTTGATGGGAGATAGTTTAGGCTGCATGGGATCCTTCCTTCCCTTAAAGTCCATTTGGGAGGGAAGACCGTTGTGATAGAGGTCGAGGTGGTTGATGCGCCCTTTGACTACAATATCTTGCTGGGTAGGAATTGGATGTACAGTATGCAAGCTGTAGCTTCTTCACTATTTTGTGTTGTATGCTTTCCATTTAATGGGAAGATAGTTACGATTGATCAAACGTCATTCAAGAATCCATCAGTTACCACATCTTCGGGAGCTTCGATCCCGATTGTAGAGCACTCTCAGCCGACAACTAAGAGTGTGGGTGTGGGCATGTATTCATCCCTTATGGGAAGCTTTAGTTGTCCTGTACCTGTCCTTATGATAGGGTCTAGGTCCAGTGAGGCTTCAACATCTATGAGATCAGTGTCTTTTTTCATGAGTCATATGTAAGATCTTTGGATTCTTCCTACACTGAATACTTCGAGTGAGCCCATCTTGACAAACATGTCATTGCCTGCAACTATGGTAGGTTATCAAGCTAAACTTGGATTTATTACACAGCCTAGTCCTTCCTCTTCACGGATGGAGGAGTACCCATATGTGTTTCCTGCATAAGCAGTTCAATCTTCTCACGCGCATGACTGCCTTAATAGTGTTTTTCTTTTAGATGAAGCGATTATTGAGGCCATGTTGGGAGTTGAGCCACCATGGGAAGAGTTGCATCATAGATCTTACTTTCTTCATGAGCTTGACCGCTTGGAGTGTGAGGAATTTAGGGAGGTTCTTAGTGAGAGAATTGGTAGTCCCATGGTTCCATTACGCTCTCCTAGTCTGATGGCTGATGGGAGCATGGAAAATATATCTCCAACGATTCCTATCAATATCTCTTGCGATCCTGGCAGGATAGAGAATGTCTATATTGGGGCAGAATGTTCCCATGTTGAGATTCAAGAATACACCGAGCTATTTAAAGAATTTCGTGATATCTCTGCTTGGACTTATGATGAAATGCTAGGTATCGACCCTCGCATTGTTGAACATGAGATTAAGACTTATCCCAATGCTAAGCCTGTTCGACAAAACTTGTGTGCAGTGAATCCTAGGAAAGCACCCACAATTAAGGCAGAGATAGAGAAATTGTTAAAAGCCAGTTTTATCTATCCCGTTCCCTTGATGGAGTGTGTTCAAATCCCATTCCGGTTGATAAGAAGCAGGGAGCGATCCACATATGTACTAATTTCCATGATTTGAATCGTGCCTATCCTAAGGACAATTTCCCCACACCATTTATTGATCAGATTTTGGATGAGTGTGTGGGTAGCGAGGGTCTTTTTTTTATGGACGGCTTTTTCAGATACAATCAAATACAAATTAAACCTGAGGACCAACATAAGACTGCATTTATTTGTCCTTGGGGAACTTTTTCATATCGAAAAATGCCTTCTGGCCTTAAGAACTCTGGAGCTACTTTTCAATGGGCTATGACCTTGATCTTCCATGATCTCAAATCAATTATCGAAGTATTTTTTGATGACCTTGCTGCTCATTCTCGTATGAGAATGCGTCATTCCTATCATTTGAGATTAGTATTCAAAAGGTGCCGCCATTATTTGGTCAAGTTAAATCCTCACAAGTGCATCTTTTGTGTGAAGTCTGGTTGCTTATTAGGATTCATTCTTTCCAAGGAGGGTATAAGAGTCAACCCTTTGAAGGTTGAGGCAATATTTCAGTTGTCTCCCCCAAAAAACATTAGACATATTCACTGTTTGCAAGGCATGGAAAACTTATTACGGAGATTCATTGTCAATTTTGCCAATTTGACTAGAGGATTTATGCGTCTTTTGAAAAAGGAGACCACCTTTTCTTGGGATGATTGAGCCCAGGAGTCCTTCAATGCGCTTAAGCAAGCCCTAGCATCGGCTCCGGTGGTTAGTACCCCAGACTATAGCCATGATTTTCTACTTTGTGTGGCCTCATCCATGGAGACAATTGGTATGGTTTTGGTTCAACAGGATGAGGAGCTCCAAGAGCATGTCATATACTATCTGAGCTGAAATCTTATTGATGCGAAGATCCATTATTTTCATGTTGAGAAGCTTTCCTTAGCTACCATACATGTGGTTCAACGGTTGAGACATTATATTCTCCTTCACCAGACCTTGGTTGTAGCCCATGTCAATCCATTTCAATTCATTCTCACTCAAAGAATGAATGGGGTGAAATATAATAAATGGATTGTCATCTTGCAAGAATTTGATCTCGAGTTTGTTTTGGCAAAATCAAAGAAATTGTTAATTTTTGCGGAGCTTGTATCGGATTTCCCAAGCGAGGCTGAGGAGTTGGTTTGTGAAGATACGTTTATCAATGAGCACATCTTCTTAATCTCAAATTTGGACCCATGGTATGGGTATATTATTATATATTTACAAACATTGAAGGTCCCTACTCACCTCTCACGGGATGAATGATGACGGTTACGTCACGTGTCTAAAAATTACCTCATAGTGGATAACACTTTGTACCGTCGTGGAGTAGATTCCATTTTACATCGTTGTTTAACTCATGAAGAGGCTAAGGTAGTGCTGAATGATTGCCATGGAGGGGCGTGTGGTGGTCATTTATCTGGGCTTTATACAACCCAAAAAATCTTACGAGAGGGTTATTTTTGGCCGTCGATCTTCAAGGATTGTGTAGATGCGGTCAAGAGCTACCATCCTTGCCAGGTGTTTGCATGTAATATGCGCTCAAAACCTACCCCATTACATCCCATCATCACCGCCAGTCCCTTCACTAAGTGGGGCCTTGATTTTATGGATTGCAACCCAGCTTCAACTGGGGGGCATCATCATATCATAGTGGTTGTTGACTACTTCACGAAATGGGATAAGGCTATGCCTATAGTTAAATCCGATGGTGAGACAGCCACACACTTCATATTCAACCAGATTATTACTCGGTTCGGTATTTCGAAATAGCTTGTCACTGACCATGGCTCGCACTTTCAGAATCGTATGATGGAAGAGTTAGCATCAAAATTAGGGTATAAGCAAGAGCATTCTGCCTATTACTACCCTCAAGCGAATGGACAGGTAGAGGCAGTGAACAAATCACTCAAATCCATTCTCCAATGAACCATTGCACAAAGTAAGATGAATTGGCACATTATGTTATATCCTACTTTGTGGAATTATAGAATTGTCGTTAAGACTGCCACAGGTTTTTCTCCTTATCAACTTGTACATGGAGTGGAGTCAGTATTGCCAGTTGAGTGCGAGATTCCTTCTTTGAATCTATCCATAGAGCTCTTACCAGACACTTCCCCATTGGAGGAGCATTTGGTCCACCTAAAGCAACTTGATGAGTAGCGTCGAGATGCCTTGGTGGCTCTAGAAGTAAATAAGCGTTGCATTAAGGTCCAGTATGATAAGTCTATCCATCCAAGGAGGTTTAGTGAGGGAGATTTTGTGGGATCAACCGAAAGAACCCTTGGGGGTAGGAAAGTTTACCCATTGTGGCATGGTCCTTACATTGTTAAACATGTGTTAGAGAAGGGCACTTATGAGTTAGTGGATTATGAGGGTACGGCCTTGGTGGAGCCTAGAAATGGGCTCTATTTTAAAAAGTACTATACATGATTTTTAGCCAAGGCTAGTTATTGTATATTATTGTACAGTTTTGCATAGGTAGGTCTTTTTCTTATGGTGATTGGGTTTGTGGTTAGTTTCTGTTTCTTTTGGAAAATGTCAATGGAATATTCCACCTTCATAGGATTCACGGATGGTGCGAGCCGTCACACTCAACCCTCAGCCTCTGCTACTTGGGTGATTTATACTCCTATGGGTTAGGTATCGTCTTCAGGAGGCATATGTTTATGGCCATCTTCAAACAATGTTGTTGAATATATTGCCATTATTGAGCTTCTACGGGATGCCATTTTACATGGCGTTCTCTCTCTTGAGGTACGTCTTGATTCGGAGTTAGTAGTGTCACAGCTTAATGGTTTATACCATGTTAGAGATCTGACATTATTAAGAAGATTCTTACGTGTGAGATTGCTAGAATGACAATTTGACAATATAACATACATACATGTTCCAAGAATTAATAATAAAGTTGCTAGCTCATATGCTAACTACGTGTTAGATTGGCATTTGTTTCATAGATAGTAAGCTCATCACAAACATAAATTTTTTACACATGTAAATAAATAAATCGATCATCATAAAAGTTTTTATAAACATCCCAAATGTGGTAATACATAGTGTCATAATACAAAAATGGTGCTCTCGAGCCACCAAAATATAAATACATGGTAGTACAAAATGTATCACTCCCAGGTATCTAAGCCTGTGGAGGAGGAGGGGGGTTGTGATCGTGGAACGTCACTATGGCTCTAGCTAGCCATCGAAATAGCCACACCCATGATTGTGGTACACCCACCACCTGGCGCTGCATGGCCTCAGGCAAGTCCTCGACTTGCGCCATGGGTACTCTATGTGTCAATCTCATGAAGTTGGTATGAATGCTTTGGAGTGTTCGCTCTGCATCCACACCTGTGATTTCATCTCCTCTTCCCCTCCGTCTATGATGAGGGAAGCCTTCAGGCCACCATGGTCCTACATCTGCATGCATATGGTAGATGTCACTATCTATTGTCACCCAAAAACATGTCTTTTGATTCCACATAATAAAAAAAACACAAAAAAAAAGTAAATAACTCAAAATTTTTAAAAAGAGGGTCGAGATTCATTAGCAATGTCACCGTATGCCGATCCTGGTGGTAGCGGCATGTCTGGGTCTCCTCGAAAATCTATCCCCACATAGGGGTAGTCATCAATGGCAACTATCTGTCATCGCCACCATGGAAAGAAATCAGTTGGATAGGAGTTGGGCACCCTACCTCCACCCAGTCTACGCATCGCATCTACCCAATGCCATTGGGCTGGATATCGAACCTCGTGTAGAGGAACGTCAACTCTAGGGATCAATCCCGGAACACGCTCAAAGAAAAATGTGCTCAATATGCTATTGAAACCAAAGTTTTGTACTCTGCCCATCTTGCACTCACTGAGCTAGTGTTTCATGTTTCCCAGTAGTGCAGTGCTCCAATCGTACACAGTGGGTCTCATGCACTCTATTGCATAGAACATCAAAGGTCGAGAGGCTTGGTGGACTGAAGCTAAGCCTACTATCCTGCCCAATGTCAGTAGGATGGCCTTTAGGCCTAGCACCTGTATAGAGTTAGTTGGGATCTGACCCCCCACCTTCTCCATGTCTAGATAGCAGTACACCACAATGTACTCATCTATAGTCAGGACACCTCTAGGCCCGTGAGAGTGTAGGTTCACCACTTCCCCCCGTCGGGAAAGTCCAGTAATAAAATATCTGTCCTCCACTTCCATGGTGAGGGACATCCCATCTATCTGGAATGACTCTGAGTCTGGATCCCAGTAGTCCACCAACATCTGCAACAATCTTGGTTTGGCTCTTAAGCCACCAAGACACCAAAACTTGTAAAGCCCGTATGCACGTAATGCTTGTTGAGCCATTATATCTTCACTTACTTCCTCTTCTACATCACCATGTTCATATTCTCTCCATTCTAGGACCATCCTGCACAAAAAAATTGAGTTTGATCCATTAGAACACTTAAAACTCATTGAGCGTGGTTGCATACCTGATTGTTTTCTAAACAACTGCGTATGTACGCAAATTTGAGGGTGTTTTCCACGTATATCTAGCCCTATACATGGAAAAACCCTCAATTTTCGTGTGGGCCATGGTATGCATCTTATACTGGCCTAGAATCCTAAATACACCATGGAAATTGATAAAATTTGCATCAAAATGAAAGAGTAGAGCATGGGTAAGTACTTGGAAAAAACGGTAGTGGATTCCATTGGCTAGATCACCTGGAATTCGCTGTTGAAGCATTGAGCTCAAATGGGTAAAAATTTCAAATGTTTTATATTGATTTGAATTTTTTACTATTTATAGAAATTTTTCAAATTTTTTAAAATTTTTACCCCCTTTCCATAATTTGGACCGTTTCTAATTCTTTTGGACAGTTTTTGGGCTAATTTATGATGTAGGAGACCCTTTTGAGCATCGTTTCGGCTGTTGGATTGACCTGTTTGTACTGATTTCATGTATCATGTCTAAACTGGCATATAGGTTAGGTTTCATCACCATTTGCATTTTGCATGACCTTATGACCATTTCATTATAGCCTTAGGTACGAACCCATTCTATTATGTCACAGAACCTTCTTGTTGTTTTAGAAGTGGCATTATGTGAATGGTAGAGATTGACCTTACATGGGTACCCTAGTTAGCACCTTATTTGCATTTGGTACCCATGCCGACATTTTGTCCCTTAGGGTGTGGGAGTCTGTTGTATAGTATTGCCATGCCAATTTCACAAGAGCTTCATACTTGTCTTGATCTTTTGCTGGCCTATTTCCTTTAGGACTCCCTTATGTCAAGTTGTAATTGCATTATCATGAGCTTTGCCTGCCTTATTGAGCCTTACGTCGGCTTCCCTGACATTGAGTTTCAGCCATATAGCCCGAGATTGTCTCATGTCTAGCCATGCAGAGCCATTTCATATATCCTTTGCAACTTGATTCCCTATTTTTGTCGGGAGGGGACTTTCCCCTGAGTGTCTCTATCCTACACATGTATCCTTGCATTGAGCATAGGTATGTTCCACTGCTTGGAACTAGTTTGTTTTCCCATATGACACTCATCTCCTCCTATTCTATAACTATAAAGCCATTTTATTCTTTTTCAATCTTTTTAAATATTTGAAAAAGTCCAAAAAAAAATTAAAAAAAAAACCAAAAAATCGGACAAGGAAAGATGTTATATTTTGGTAGCTGTCGAGTTATGTCACCTTCGAACAGAGCACTATATATCACATCCGTTGGTTGGGTTTATAGTTTGACTTTAGGAGCTGTACTCATTTATCTGATTTTATCTCCACCGACTGGTTAAGCTTCCAGTCCCCATGGAGCCTCTGTCGATGCCTCCTGTGTCGCAGAGATGTCCCAGTTTTGTATATTGAGTCTATGCTGCCTTTATTCAGTCACCATTCACTGTTATGCTCTTGTTCGAAGGAATTTGAAACCTGAGTCAGCCATTCCTCAGTTATCTTGACTTTGCATGTCGACCATTCCCGGTACAGTTACTGGTTTGTGCACCTTATGATCGAGTCCTTCCACATTATACAGCTTTGTTGAGTACCTCGTGTTGGATGATGGGGGATGCCTTAATTCCCTCCTTCCAGCAGATTTCATCCCATCGACTTCAGATCACTTATTCTAGGATTGGAATCTAGAGTCATTTTTTAGTTCCTTGAGACTTGCAGTCATTAGTGGCAAGTTCTCTCGCCATCGACAGTTTTTGGGAATACATTAATGTCCCCTGATCGATGGATCCTCTCAAGTGCTCGACCTAAACACATATATTCGCACTTGTTAGTTTGCACTCTAGTACCTTGATTGCCATTATCATTATCAGTGGGTGATCTTGCATCTGTTAACGGTATACATTAATGACCAGTAATCAGACAATGGAATACTATGTTCGACCTCGACACCTCTATTCACATAGTAGGACTTGTACTCGTAGCAGTTTGTGTGGAAGACCTTCCAGATTGGTGGCATCTCTTATATGCTACCTCCTTAATCGTGCCAGTTTTCATGAGATTTCAGCTCTTGTGACTTGATTCCAATATATGTCAGACATTTCCAGCTATTATGGAGATTTTGATCCATTGTATATCTTCAACCATTATGGAGATCATGATCCTTTGTATATATTCATCATGGAGATTCTGATCTATGAATATTGTACGTGGCGATGACCACTTATGTCATATTTTGTATCATTCTCATTCATGACCATTGTACTCTCATGTATCTGGGACTGCTATATGTATTTGTAGTTATGTGTAGAGTTGTATCATTGTACTATGTTGATTGGGTGGTTGGTATTCCATTCGGGATTCTTCATCACTCCACTTCTGGGGTGGACTTATAATGTATTTCGGCCATCATATGACCCCTCTGACCTCACACATTAGGGGGCATATGTTATAGCTGATTTCACCACACCAGGTGAATCACACTTGTATGGCCTTCCCCTGTCCCTCTGCAGACTCCTTAGACCCCTTGGACCATTTTTTGTCCTTTGATGTTTCCTAGACCATCCCTAAAAACATGTGAAAATTGCTATACGTGACTTTTAAACCCCTTATCGTGTATATACACAGGTTTGACCTATAAAACCGCGTACATCAGGATATGCACAAAATCCAAATCCTTTTGGAGCTTTCCTTGACATGGATCCGACTCACTTGTCTCCTGGCCTTCCATATGCCTTGATATCGCTCGGATTCGACCTTTCATTACCCCATTGAAAATCTATATAAGGAACCCTTTTGATACATTGAAGGCATAAGAGAATTGAGAGCAAAGAAACTATAGTCCATTGTTTCCAGAACTTGTGCTTGAGTCTGCATCCCTTTGTCCCTTGGAGCACTTTGGTTTTATTCCCAAGCTTGTCTTTTGCTTGTGAGCTTTCTATTGAGAGATGGAGGATTGAGGTGGTGGAGGCCCAAGTGGGGGATTCAATTTCTCTGATTCGTAGACATGCCTACAGAGGTTGTATTCATTGTAATCTCTAATTTTATATTAATAGAAATATATTTTCCTATCCAATAATGTATGTTTGAATGAATATTTTATCCATGGATGATTTCAAATGCTTATACATTGTTGATTATATATGCTAGAGTAGATCTAACACCAATATATATAGTATGCTTGTCTTGTTTACTTGTTGTTGAGGAAGTGATTCATCAATTCAAGTTGAAGTTGGAAATCTCAACGGGGATCTACTTCAACCATCTGGAATAAGGTACAAGGTCTGATCCTTTAGTGTTAGATATTTGATTTATCTTGCATATTGGAAAGGATTGATTTCTAGAGTCAAGTTGTCTGTTGTGGTACCCCAAGCCATATGAATTTCTCTCCGTAACATATATGTAATGACAACAACATCAAAATTTGATCTTTGAGGTACCTCTGGGATTAAATTCTGTGAAGCAGAGTTAATTTTTTGGTAAAGTGTTATATCTTGCACATTACCATTACCATCAACTGTAATTGGATACAAAGGATGCCTAGTTAATTGAGAAAAACAACATTCTATATTTTGATAAGAATTAGTTGTAATGGCATCAACATCAAAATTTGATCTTTGAGGTAATTCTAGGACCAAATTTGTGAAACATAGTTTATTTTCTAGTAAAGAGTTTTATCTTGTACATTACCATTCCCGTCAATTGTAACTGGATACAAAGGTTTCCTTATAAGTTGTTAACCAACAATATTCTTTGTCACACATTGCTTACATAGAGAACATCGATGTTGTTTGAGGGATTTTTTTACAGTGTCATTTTGTAGTATAGAGTTTTGATATGCAAATGCTTAACGTTGTTGACGGGTAGCACGAATGCCATCCTTTCTACCCCCAGAAGGAGTGAATTGAATGGAAATGTTATGCTATCCCAAATTTGGAACATAATTCAATTCTATTTTCTTGCATCGACCTTTTTTTCAAAGAATATTATCTTGAGATGACTGATTTGAAGGATTGATTGATGATTTATTCTGCAAAATGAACCAAATAATCAACATTAATAGAGAATATTTTTTTCTCTATAAAAAATGTGTTTCATGACTCAAAAAGAAAATGTCTAATTATATAAGAACATGGGAAGAATAAACATAAATTACCCAACTTTAGCCACTTAAAAATACCGAAGGATGGAACACAAACTTAAGTTTACTAAACCAAGTAGTAATTTCACATTTACAAGGAAACATTGTAGTGTTTTTTCACAATAGGAATTGTTTTAGCCAAAATTGGGAAACAAGAAGTACAATAAGGTGTAAAATAATGAAAATAACCATACACAACTTATATCACTAAAAAATACTCAAACCTTAGGATTGAGCATGCATTATACTAAACCAATCAAATTAAGATCAAAACAGAAAAATTGCATTTTTGAAAAATATATTGCAGAAAACTTAAAGGTAATTTCAAAATTATGAAGGAGGTTTATGTTAATAGTATATATATATCTAGGTATATGGTATTATTTTTAAATATTTCCTCTATAAACATTATAGAAGACATTTTTCTAAGCCAAATTTTACATATTTACACTCTGTTTTTACATAACAAGATTAAGATTTTAGCCATTGTTTTTAAAGATAACGTAGTTACTTATAAATTATGCGTAAATATCATATGTATAATACATATAGTATGATATAAGTCGAAACACTTAAAAATACCCAAGGATGGAACTCAGGATTGTATTTTAATGAACTAAGCGGGCATTTCACAGTTACAAGGAAACCTTGTAGTGTTTTTTCACAACAAAAATGTTTTTAGCCAAAATTGGAAAACTAGAAGTACAATAAGTTATAAACTAATAAAAAGAACCATATCCAACTTATATAACTCAAAAATACTCAAAACATTCTTGTCATGAAAAAATACTTCATGGTTTTCTTGTATTTATGAAATGTCCACCTACAATAATTAAAATGCAAGCCAAATCCTCCTATTAAATGCTTATAGTTAATGGATTTGGAAGTACTATAGCTAGATATTATGAGAACAATACCCTATTGAATGTTTATAGGATACCTAGTTTCATGTGACTATGGTACAAAAGTGAATTTTCCAATCTAAATATTGTTAGGATTTATAATCCTCCCTTGACCATATTGTCTATTAGATTATTATTTGCCTAGCTTAGGAGTACTTTATTATTATTGGGGCCACTAGTACCATTGGGTCTACTTGGACTAATGGGGCTAGATGTACCAATTACTAGACTGTGGGGAACATCAATAGAGGCTAACTTCCACTCACTTCACTTTCATGCATCAGTTTAGGCGCCTCCTAGGCTAATCCCTATATTTTAGGAGCCACTGGGAGTCTTGGCACCAACTTCCTTCAATAAGTTGGAGTTGAAACTAGTTAAGATTAGTTATTTTCCTATTACTTTCAGTTAGTTCACTTTTAGCTCAGTTAGTGCCAGTTAGACATGACTGCATGTGGATAAGGCACATTTTCTCAGCTACCACTCCAGTTAGACTGAGTTAACTAATTATTATTGATTGTGTGACTTTATTAGACATATGGAGTTAACCATTTGGACTCCGATAGTGATTTAGACATCTCTACTTATCTATTCATTCAGATACAGTCACATCCAGTTGGGAGATTAAAATTCATCCCTAATGATTTGAATTCTTTTCCTATGTAACACTATTGTAGCACCGGATTATGTAATGAAGATAACACTGTAATTCCTTGAGAAATACTTGTCTGTTTCCTGTGATATTTGATTTGTTTGGTTTTTATAATTAATTCTTATTCACTACATCAATAATTTGGACTCTTTTCTTGATGATCTAAGTGGCACAACAATTCTAACATTGTATCAGAGCCATTACAAGTAAGCTTCATGTTTGCCTACTCTCCATTGAACACCAGAAGGAGCTGGGTTTCCACAAAAGTCCCGCAAAGAGTGCCTTGCTTCCTCTGAATTTATTTAGATTGGTGGTGCTGGCATGATGAACCCTGAGAATGTGTTCATGTTGAGAGGGAAGGCTTGATTATAACATATTTCAAATATTTTTGGTTTTGCAATGACATTTTTTAGGTTCAAATTCATATGGATTCGATATTATCAGTTCCTCTTCTAACTCCATCCACAAGATATTCATAATGGAAGTTGAATATATGATTCAATCTCTAAAGAGACAAGGTCTCTATGAGGTATCTATTGCACTTGGTAAATAATATTCTGGATATTAGAGTGACTGTCTAAATGATGGTGATAGATATTTTGGAACAATATGTATGGACTTTTCTCCAAGATTTTGCTACCTTATTGATTCCGCAGAATACTCAAAGGATCTCTAGACAGTGGATAGAACCTTTGGGAAGCACAATGAGGATTATTATAGCAATTTGGAGAGCACATTCATAACCGCGAGAGTTATTTATTCAAAATTATCGGCATCTACTCTCTCTGATGAATTTGTTCAAGATGAAGAAGAAGCATAATCTTCCACATAGTCAATGCAAATTGAAGAAAGTCTCCTTGGAGTGACTCCTTCTCCTGCTGCTCCAGGAGTTTATGAGATCGCTGATATCTCATCTTCTCATATGGCTGATCTAGAAGAAGACATTCAAATATCTATTATTTAATAAAAACTCACCTTCCATTCTATGCAAAAATTCCAGTGATTCTTCTATTTTAAATTTTGTATATAGTTTACCGGTGATTGTTGCAGGAAACGGAAAGGATATTGATTTATCTCTCTCTAATGATGTTTTTGTTGTGCAGATAAGTAATTATCTAGATATTTTGAAAATAATATCATATTTTAATAGTGATCCATTCACTCTCATTTATCTAGAGCTTCCAACAAATTCCTACATGATTGCATGCACCAATACTCAGAATTTTAAAGAAGGAGAAAATTGTGCATCTACCATCTCGGTGGAGCACACCCTTGGATCCGATATGATATTATTTAGATATAATATGATATTAATTGTTTCAATATTTCAGTTTCATGAGCTTCCAGTATTTCTTGTATCTGGTCTCAACAATTTTGGTGTGAAAAAGCAAGTACCAAAAGTCTCTTTCAAAATTAATGTTGGGGAATTGATGTTAGTTTTCCCTCATAAGTTGGATGATATTATATTTTTTTAATATTTGTATATTTTGGAAATAATATCATATTGTAGGATTGTTCCATTCACTCTCATTTATTAAGATATTCCAACGAATTCCTTCATGATTGCATGCACAAATACTCAAGGTTTTGAAGAAGGCGAAAATTGTGCATCTACCATCATTAGTGGAGCACACCCTTGAATATGATATGAACCTATTTGGATATGATATGATATTACTTGGTTCAATATTTCAGTTTCATGATCTTCCAATGTTGCTTGTAGCTGGTCTCATCAAATTTAGTGTGAAAAATCAAGTACCGCAATTCTCCTTCGAAGTTGCTACTGGTGATTTGATGTCAGTATTCTGTTATGAATTTTTATGATATTATATTTTTATGTATATATGGATATTTTGAAAATAATATCAGATGTGAAGATATGTCCGTTCATCCTCATTAATCTTGAGCTTTCAGAAAAATCCTACATGACTTCATGCATCAATACTCAAGGCTTTGAAGAAGGAGAAAATTGTGCATCTACCATCTCTATGTAGCACACACTTGGATATGATATGAACCTATTTAGATATGATATGATATTATTTGGATATGACATGATATTATTTGTTACATATTTTAAGTTTCAATATCTTTTAGTAAAGCTTGTAGCTTCGCTGATCAATTTTCGTGTGAAAAATCAAGTACCACAAGTCTTCTTCAAACTTCTTGTTGGGGATTTGATGTTAGTTTCCTATTATGAGTTTGCTGATATTATATTTTTTGTATCATTGGTTATTTATGAATCTATATCATATTATGGAGCTCAAGAATTCGATCTCTACAATCCCAGGGCTTCTCTACCTATCTATTTTATCACATGCTCATCTCCTCACAGAACTAGTAAAGGTGGAGACATTCTGCATTTGCTTGGACACTTGCTCCAAACACTTGGGGATGATTTTACCTCACATGGTTTGATGTTCATGGCTGCAATATATCACTTTCTTGGTTTTTCCTCACATGGTTTAAATTCTCAATAACTTTTTCTCTCTTATCAGTTGATTTCAGTTGCTCTACATGGGTCCAGTTTTCATCTTACAGTTGTCTATATTCCTAATTCAGTTGAGCACATTATTCTTCTTCCTAAGAGGAATATTCCTCCAGAAATATTCATTCAGTTTGGATTCAAAGTTTCACATGCATAGATTCAGGATGTTGTTGCATAGAAGAACCAGAATACTACTTTGTTGCTGCTTAGTGCTAAAAAATGTAGCAAAAGATTTTGCAAGCTTTTAACTTCTATTTCCTGATTTTGGATTATCTTGAAGGGAATATTTTCCCATGACGTTTTCCCCTATTACCTAGGTTTATTAGGAAGATTTTTTTCTTTTAGATTGTATATGGGTGACTTATGGCCTTTTTTCCAAGGCCTACATTTGTCTAAGTTAGGATTGAGGGGGGGTGTTAGGATTTATAATCCTCCCGTAACCATACTATCTATTAGATTATTATTTGTCTAAATTAGTAGTATTTTATTATTATTGGGACCACTAGTACTATTGGGTCCACTTGGCCTAATGGGGCCACATGTATCAGTTACTAAAGTGTGGGGAACACTGATAGAGGCTAATTTCCACTGATTTCACTTGCATGCATCAGTTTAGGCACATCCTAGGCCAATCCCTACATTTTAGGAGCCACTAGGAGTACCGACACCAATTTGCTTCACTCATTAGGATTTGGAACTAGTTAAGTTTAGTTATTTTCTAGTTACTTTCAGTTAGTTCACTTTCAACTCAGTTAGCGCCAATTAGACATGATTGCATGTGGATAAGGTGCCTTTTCTCACCTACCACTTTAGTTAGACTAAGTTACCTGATTATTAAAGATTGTGTGACTTGATTAGACATCTGGAGTTCACCATTTGGACTCCGATAGTGATTTATACATCTTTAGTTAGCTATTCAGTCAGATACAGTCGCATCCAGTTGGGAGATTCGAATTCAAACCCTAATGATTTGAATGTTTTTTCTATGTAACACTATTGTAACACTAGATTATGTAATGAAGATAATACTGTAATTCCCTGAGAAATACTTGTTTGTTTCCTGTGAGATTTGATTTGTTCAGATTGTATAAGTCATTCCTCTTCACTGTATCAATAATTTGGACTCTTTGCTTGATGATCTAAATGGAACAACATTTCTAAAAAATATATGTGGGCATGAAATTTAGAATTTTTGGTGCGATAAATTCCATTGTATTTTCAGTATTTTGAACCATATATGGTAGTTCTTCATGAGGACAAATTCAACTTTATACATTGTTTTGTATGATTTTTGTTGAGTACATCAACAAACTTAAGAATGCACATATGGTAAAGAGTATAATAATATATGTATCAAACATATTTGTATGCATAATTTATCGATAACTTGGTCAAAATAAAAAACAAGGACTAAAACCCAAAGTTGTTATGTAACAGACTAAGTGTAAATATTCAAAACTAGGACTATAAAAATGCATACCACAGTCCATACAAATTTCAATAATTTAACTAAGACCATGTTGTTGAATCTCGATATATTTTTGACAAAATACTCTTTAATATTCCTAATATCATGTTTCATTTGCTCATAGTTGATCTCACAAACTGACAACTTTTCTGTTTTGAACCCAATTTAATCCAATTCACAAAAATGCCCGCCCAACCCTCATTATTGGTACTTTTTAGCGATTTTAGTTGGAAATGGCGTGTTTTAGTATTTCCCGCCTTTTTGCACATATGGTTGTTCCATTTGGGTTCAAAACATTCCTATTGTATAGAAACACTTCATGGTTCTCTTGTATTTACAAAATATACACATACATTAATTAAAATGCAAGCCAAACCCTCCTAGTAAATGTTTATAGTTAATGAATTTGAAAATAGGATAGATAGATATTGTTAGAAAAATACCCTATTGAATGTTTATAAGATACCTATATTAATGTGCCTATGGTACACAAGTGATGTTTCCAATCTGGATATCGTTAACTTTGTACATTGTTTTGTATGAATTTGGTCAACTACATCAACAAAATTAAGAATGCACATATGATGAATTTATTGTTGTAAATATAGAATACTATATGTATCAAACATCTTCTTATGCATAAATTTTCAATAACTTAGTCAAAATTTAAAAATAGGACTAAAACACCGAGTTGTTATGTAAAATACTAAGTGTAAATATTAAAAAAATAGCTTAGAAAAATGCACACCAAATTACATAAAAACGTCAATAATTAAAATTGAGAATGTGTTTTTTAATCTATATATATTGTTGATAAAAACCTACTTCATATTCCTAGTATATTGTTGATAAAAACCTACTTTTTCCCATAGTTAATCTCACAAACTAGAAACTTTTCTATTTTGAGCCCAATTTAACCCACTTCACAAAAATTCCCACCCAACCCTCATGATTGAATATTTTTTAGTGACTTTAGTTAGAAATGGTGTGTTTTACTATCTTCTCCTTATTGTACATCTTGTTGTGAGAATTACTTCACAGTGAGACCTAGGAACTAAGGAAATCTTCACAATCTAAGCTATTTACAAAATATGCAAGAAAATAGTAAAAGAGAAAAAAATAACACACATAGATGGTGCCAATAGCTGATGTTTCTGGGTGATTCAATGAAGATGGGTAACACTTTTTGGCCAAATTTGGTGATGAAAACCTGATTTTTCACTCATGCGCTAGATAGTAGCCCTCAAAACGCATATATGCCATGTGAATTTTGACTTGCAGTAAAAAAACAAATTGTAGAATATTATGTTGGCTTCATAGTGATATTTTTTAAAAAATATTCCGATGTCATTTAATGTGTGAATTTTTGCATTTAATGAACTGTGTGACCTTAAAAATTTGAAGAAGCTAATAAGTGGCTCGTGTCCACGTAGAGTAATTCAATCTTGCATTAATAATTTAAAATATATATATATATATATATGAGCATGATCTACATAAAATGCAGTGTGATGTGCATATTTTTTTGTTAATTTTTTTCGCATTATACAATTATTTATTATTTTTCGAGAGTGACCACATTCGATTTCAGCAA
>LPNX010238775.1:0-36741 GCA_001517045.1 Pseudotsuga menziesii | reverse complement strand
GGCCTCTTTTTATAATTTTTTCAACCGAGGTCCATAGCTCGACTGAGTTAATGCCTCGACCGAGTTAATACCTCGATCGAGGTATTTATTAACCCTCGGTCGAGGTATTAATACCTCGACCGAGGGTTAAGAAATACCTCGGTCGAGGGTTGAACAAAACCTCGGTCGAGGGCTTGATAAAAACTCGGTCAAGGATTTAACAAGCCCTCGACCGAGGTGCGTTTTCCTGTTTTTGCCGAAATGCGCTTGCCAAAAAGTGTTACCCAGGTCCGCGGATTCACCCTTCTATTAATGTACAACTTGTGTGACATGCCCCAATTTGCAAAACATTTTTATGTTTTAAGAAATATTATTTTATATTTTATGTTAAAGTTTGTAATTAATGACCAAGTGGAGTCAAGGATAATTTAATGTAATTGCAAAATATTTTTAATAAATAAATGAAAGATTGAGACAACGGCTTAGAGAAGTTGTTAAATGAGTGTTTTACTAGTCACTTAATGGAGGTTGGGTTGAGAGAATATTGACATGTGGCACTATCCTCAAACTACTTCTAGCTGTTGCAGGTGGCAACTTCCCTATTTATGTGGTCATGATTCCCCAAGAAAGTGGAACAAGAGTAGGTGGTTCATTAAGTAAAAACTGACCCAAAAGACCTAGGCATGCTAATAAAACTTCCCATTGAAGACAACTGAGGCTGCTCGTTCTTGATTTGTGATCACTCTGAGTGAATGAATTGCACAAGAGAATTCGATGGAGGGGATTAGTTGAAGTAAGTTTGAGTGGAAAAGTGCTAAAGACCTGAACTAGTGCAACTAAATTCTAAGTTGAGTTCATACTATTGTAAGCAGAACTGATTTACTGTTGAACACTCAGTGGATTTGCAGAGGATTTCTAGACTACATGTCTCACCCAATACTTCTACCAGGTGGACCAGGAGACAAGCTCGGGGGTCCTGAGAATTGCAGTCCAAATCTTCTCCAGGAGTTTGTTGGGAGGAACATGTTCATTGAGATGTTGTCACCTCATCTACATTTCCAGGTTTTACTTGTTTGGTTCAGTTATCTAATTATTTACTGTTATCCATAAAGTTTAAGATTTATCAATGATATAGCATATATCTGTTTTTATTTTTGTTAGGGTTAGTTAGGAGAAATGTATATGCTATGAAAGTTAGTAAGTTTTGAACTAGCTAGATTAGGGTAAATGAGTAGAGAAATTTCTAAGTTAATTGATAAATAGAAAGTAAATACCTAAACTGTATTTTTCCACACCTTTTGTAAGATAGTACTCTAGTACAATAGGTTAGATTAGATACAAATGAAGAACTGAATGAAGTATGCTTGAATATGTTTATTTACTTTCTACAGGTTTCATAAGAGTTATTCATCTGTATGTTTCTCTGTTCTATATTAGAAGTATTTCTTAGATGAAGTAGTCTGTAATGATATAAACAAATCTCTCTCTAGGAAGTTCAATATACTTAATCTATGTATTTATTTACACAGTAGATAGGTTATTTACTATAAGCTTAAGATTATAATAGTTAACAGACGTTACACAAATAGAAATTTAATAAGCAGGGTTAACATAGAAGAACAGTAAATATGGCTACAAATTTACTGAGATAAATCCATTATTAATCCAAGTAAAATGAAATTAGAATAACATTATAATAAACACTAACCATGTACTAATTCGAAATTAAAATATGGATTTTTACCTTCTTTTCTATTAATAGAATGATTTTACAAGTTCACACATATACAGATTCTATTTAACATACATTTCTTCATTCATTTAACCATAATTTCTCTGATAGATAAATATACCAAAATCAAATATATTATCTAAAAGAAAACATAAGTTAACATTGTAAGATAATTTAAACTGAGAAAAAAATAAGTAATAATCCTTAAACATAAATTAACTCAGGAATTACAGTAAAAACTTAGGTCGAATAATCCATTATTTTTCTTCTATATATTACTGAAGAAAATTTATTATTTATGTAAAATCAAACTATAACTTAGAAACTATCTGTCCAAAACATTTCTTTCATGTCTAAACATAATCCAAATAAATATAAATTTTNATATATATAATCAAAATATAGTTTACAAAATAGTAAGCTTCAAGCTTAACTAAAATTTCAAATAGTATTCAACCCTAAAACTGAAACTACATCAGTTACGGCCCAATGGCTGGTTCAAATAAGGTCACGGCTTAAGGCTAGAATCAAAACAACATCACTATAATTCAACCATGGCCGAAAAGGCCCAAAATTTAATTTATTAAGTCACAGCTATGAAAACCCCAAATCCTTTCTTTACAAAATAGCCACTAGGGATTTGAAAAACAAACAGAGCAACTAATAGCCCCGCCCGAACAAGAACCAACAACCATGTGGCAGAATCTTCCTAAAACGCCATACAACTAGTGTAAGAGAACCCCAGGTGAAAACGAGGCTTGTCGAGATGAATGCCATCATGGCAGCTCTGTTGGTGGAGTCCTTCAGAATCAATCCATCTTCTTCTGATCCTGCACAAATCAAATCCCGAACGTTAAATACATATAATTCACAAATTAATAACTTCTTTTGTGAAGAAAAGTTCTTAAACAAGTTTGGTTCTTACCCAAGAGAGTTTGCACAACTGTTTGACGTTGTGAGCCAACCCTAGTCTTTTTCGATAGTACCATGAGATGAAGGAGCACTGTCAGAATAAACACAACTCGTAGTGTTCAAGTGTGAAGTCCCAAGCCACAACGAAGTAAGCATCAAACCCACACTAGGAAACAAGCAGTAAAACATAAAACCTGTTACTCGCTACTAACATTCTTTTTACAATCAAGAACCAAACTCACTCCTTCAAAACGACTCTCACCACACAGTGTATAGTTAAAAGCACTCGCAGAGTCAAAATAACAACAGGAGAGATGATTATGAAGCGAGGGTAATGGTGTTGAAGAGTATCACACGGAATAGATGCAATAGATACATAAATTTATTAACACAGTGAAAGAATGATTCTAGCAAGGAAGCATCCGCTCAGTGGAGTGATAGTAAAGCCATGCAGTCTTGAGCCTGCGATTGCTCACTCCATAGATCCGAAAACAAATGAACTAAAATGCGATTTTTAGGTTAAGAACAGCCTTTAATTTCCTCCAAAGTCAACTAAATCCTAATCATTGAACACCAACCACGTGTCCTCTAAATTATTTGCGAGATATGGGTTTCATGATATAGTTCGAAATTCTCATTTTAACATGCACACATTTTTGTATAAAGGTCAAACCATATGGTAGTATTCACTTTGGTTTCATACTCTATGATTTTGGGTTTTGTTTGTTTAAACCAAAACATAAATGTGGGAGGTATTCACGAAAGTCTAGGGTTTTAAAAGTAATCTTAAACCTTAGCAAATGCTTATCCTTGTTCTCTCTCATTTTTTTATTATGTTTAGTAATTGTTTTAGTAAGGTACAAAAACCAATGGAGGATGAACCATTAATTTATACATAAATACTTGAACTTATAGATTATTTAACTAGGAACTAGTCTAGCCATTGATTTACAAATACGAATAATTACCTTGATAGTAAACTCATGTCAAATGAGAATTCATATAAAAGATAATGAAATTCTAATACTTGGTTAAAGGAAAATCATTGGAATAGAATATTTATTTGTAGTTTTGGTCACAAGTAATTTTATCACATCAATTAGTTTTTAGATTTCCTAGGTTATTGTACTATTAATGGCAGAATGAGATCTGTCCATAAGATGCACCTTCTAAAATTAAATACAAGCTTATAACTGAAAACACCAAAGGAAATTTAATTGAACAAGTCTGTGACAATAAACATAACTAAACTAAATTCAGTTTATTACAATATTGTTTTACAAGCATTTATGCAGGTTTCTAACAATAAAATATCAATAATACCTCTTACTGGGTCAAGCTGCAAAACAAACAATTTAACTAGCATTTTATCCTATGGTAGTTGAATGATAATCTCGATCTGGAAATACTAGTAACAAAACTGCTTACCTGTATAGAACCCATAAAAGAAGCATCACTTCACTGCGTTAGCTGTAAGCTAAGTAAGCCCCGATCTCAACTAAGGTTCTTTCCTACTTGTCAGAAGACAATAAAAACACACATAGTATCAGGTTTAGATGTAGTTTTATTTCCTGTCTTTTTAAAACATAAACTGCTAAATTCAACATCTGTAACATAATACTTTAAAGATAAACAAATAATTATATAGAACTAAAGAAATACAATGCTCAATTCTAAATACTATTGTTTGAGTAATCGTTATCAGTTATTGGTTCTTAGGCTGTGACATCTATGAACATTTTATGTTACATGAAAAATTTTAAACTTTTATGAATTTTTTGTGTTATTACAACTTGTATATAAGTATGGTACATAATTAATACAATGGGTAAAATTTTTGCTCACTTGGAGGCCATATGGATGCATACAAGTGTCAAGTTATGATTTAACCCCAAAATCCCCCTAGGTGTACAAATAAGCTCCCTAACCATACCAAACAGTCACAAATGCTAGTGTGAACATGGGTGGACCATGTTGGATCATAAATGAAGCCATGAGAGAGAACATGGGTGAGTGTGAGAGTCTCTACGAAGCAATAAATTCCCAAAGAGACTCCAAAAACACTAGATACATGCACTCGCACCCTTTTGTCAAACAAGATCCCCAATTTAATGGATGGGGAGTGATCCAAGGAAGACATGTCATAAGTGAGGGAGCTTGGGATGTCATAATGATCAAACTAGAGCACTTGAACTTTCAGGATTATCAAAGTTGAGTGCCTCAACTGTGAGTAAATGGGCCAGAATAACCTAATAGACCAAGATTGATTAGTATAACCTAAGTTAGACCATATGACATAAGTACAAGACACATGAAAATGTTGCCTAGGTGTATAACCATGGTACTGAGGTGGATTATTTATCTAACACCCCCCTTAAGCCTAACTTAGTACACCATATACCAAATAATTATTGAGTCCTTGGCAACTAAGACTCAAGTCACCTCTTACAACAAAATTTTTATTTGTCCATGTAAAACAAGGAAAGAGGAAAAACCTCATGGGGAAAATCTCCACTAAAGAATGGAAATGACAGAGATGATAAAAAAATTCTTCAACAGGCCCTCTTCTTCACTTGAATGAGATGAAATAACAACTTCTTGGTGATGTACTTGGTGAATATAGGGTGGATGCCAAGATCATGCATCAATGCATCAATGTGTTGTAGACAAAGAACATGTGGAGAGGCCCCTTGATGGTCGTCATTTTTTTATAAAGGAGCATAATAAGAATGTATTTTTATGAAATCATACTCTGATATGGAATCATAATAAATCATGGAAAATATATCTCTGCAAACTCTTTCCCAAATAACATCAAAATATTCAACAAAATCTGCCTCATGTGTAGCTGTCATATCACGAATTAAACCATGAAGATTCTTCCCAATTTGATGAAGAACTTTAATAAATCTATAAAAAAGATCATGAGGCTCTAAAATATCAGAATATATGTCATATACAGAATAAAATATCATAGGTATGGTGTCTCCATGAGCGAATGGGTCCATAGTGGGAAACTAGATCACACTCACAGTTGAGCGAACCTAGATGGTATGGAGACTTGAACATCGAACCATAGGCGGTGACATAATGTCCAAGAATATGGAACAGTAGTACCATGAATTATAATTCCATGTATTTCCAACCAATGAATGATATGCAAGACATAAAATCAACATACACAAGTGAGATAGTATTGGAAACTAGGCAATTTTGAGATTTTCCAACTAGTGAACTTCAAGGTTGTTAGGTATTTTTGGTATCAAATGTTTGGGGAAATGAGTCTATGACTGTCATAAGCTGTATATTATCATGTATATCACCTTCATAATTAGAATAGTAAGGATCTTAATTGAGTGGGAAAGATCTTTCAGAAGACATATCGGAAACTAATGAAAAATGACTAGTTTTTGGAGGAAACTTTGGTGAACTATTTGGGGTTTCTTCTAAGTAAGGTATGGAGGTTTCATATTATGATATATTATATTGTAAATCATAAACAAATACATCTGAAATATATATATGAGAAATGGGTTTCTTCCATGCACTCAAAGCATGCAAGCACTTATCATTTTCTTGCTCCAAAAAGAGCTTGCGCTCCGCTCTTTTTGCAAAATATGGAACATCAATATTGTTCTCTATAAGGAGTTGGGTAATGATGTCCATATTATTTTTGAAGAAATATATTTCATGATGTGAAACTATTCAATAAACACATGTGGAATTGCCTCTCTTTCTCTTCATCCTCTTGGCTTTTGAATCCTCATCAGCTGAACTAGAGCTTTCTATATCTGAATTCTTCTTCTCCTTCACTCTTTGTTGCTTCAAATCCTTCAATTTATTATCACCTTTAGCTTTATTTGACACATCATCAGAAATGGCTTGATCATTTGTGGATTTTATGGTACCCATTTTCACTAACTTGTCTTACTCCTGACTCAATGACTCCATGAAGTCTGACTAGCGCAAGCATCCTCCAATTTCTAGCTGTGAGCTTGCTTAAGTGTAATGTCGAAACAAACAAGGAATACTCAAGCCCTAGATTAGAAAGGATATACAAGATCATTTGATCATATTTCTTCTATATTCCACAATATTTTAGATGAAGCACCAACACTTTGAACATGGTGAAGAAGTCTAGTATTGTCTCATAATGAGTTGGAATCGGTGAGATTACCTCATTTTCGAGCTAGTGGCCTCTCATCTCATTGGTCTTCCCAAATAGTGACTCAAGCTTGAGAAAAAAATTCATTGGGTGTGCCAAGAATGTCTACATGGAATACAAGGTATCTCGAAATGTTGATACAAAGCATACCAAATTCCTCATCAAGTCTGTTGAAGTACTTCAATTTCTCCATAGCAAAGTTGGGCTCGATTTCAGTCCCCATTGTGACTCTGTACATGCCTTTCGACCTCAGCTAGATCACCATTTCAAAATTCCATTCAAAATAGTTGAATGGGGTCAAAAATACATGAGTATGCTCCATTCTTCTTGCGAACTGAGTGACATAAACACTATTGTACCTGCAATGCAAACACTTAGTTATTTTGGAAAATGCCCTAAACAGCAACTCAAACACTCTAGTTTTTATTTGAAGCTCCAAAAATATATAATACCATGTGATAATTGCTTCATAGTAATACCTATGAGCTAATACAATATTCAAAATCTAATCTATTCGAAAAATATGCAACAAAATAGTAAAAGAGAACAAAATAACACACATAGATGGTGCCAATAGCTGATGTTTCTATTAGTGTACAACTTGTAGATATGTATGGTACATACTTATAATAAAATGGGGAAAATTCATTATCCCTTGTAGGCCATCTGGATGCATACAAGTGTCAGAATAGGATTTGACCCCTAAACCCCCCTAGGTGGACCAATAAGCTCCCTAACCACACCAAATAACCAAAAATTCTAGTGTGAACATGGTTGGAGCATGATGGATCATAAATTAAGGCATGGGAGATCACATGGGTGAGTGTGAGAGTCTCCAGGAAGCAATAAATTCCCAAAGAGAGTCCAAAACCACTAGATACATGCACTAGCACCCTTAGTCAAATAAGATCCCTAATTTAATGGATGGGGAGCCCTCCAAGGAAGACCTGGCATCAATGAGGGTTCTTGGGATGTCAGAATAATCAAACTAAAGCACCTCAACTATCAGGATGATCAAAGTGGAGCACCTCAACTGTGATTAAATGAGACAGAATCACCTAATAGACCAAGATTAATCAATATAACCTAATTTAGACCATATGACATAAGTAAAATACAAATGAAAATGTCACCTAGGTGTATGATCATGGTACTAAGGTGGATTATTTCTCTAACACTTGTTCTTCAATTTGTGTTCAAAAAATTACTTGTGTGCAAAAAAATGTAAACCCATAATGGAAATAACTAAAGAACTCAAGAAACTATGATAAACAAAGAGAAACAAAATATTGGAAAAAGGGCATACTTGATAATCATTAATGAGAAATGAGCAATATTCAATAAGTACATAGGAACAAATATATAATACAAAAACACCATAACTGTCATGTAACTATATAACAATTCAAACTATAATTAGAGTTTTCAACACCCAAGCCAGGGATAGAACATTGATTTTATTTAAACATAAACGTAGTTTGAGACTATAAAAAATCCTCCTAAATATAATACTCTATTCATATATCATGTTTAATAAAAAAAATAGGAGATTTGATCCTTAATCATCCCCATCCTCATTCTCTTTCTCATCCTCCTCTTCTTCTTCTTCTTCAATAATTGAAGCAGATCCATCTTTGTTAGTACTTTCTGCTTGATTTCAAGATAAATCTTGGAAGAACAAGAATTAGTAGAAAAAATTCTATTGCATTTTTTAGAGCTAGTGATATTCTTTTTTTCATCTTCATCTTCATCTTCTACTTCCACCTTCTCCTCCTCGTCCTTGGAGGAATCTTTGGTTGGGTTTTCCTCCTCTTTGGAGGAGTCTTCTTTCTATGTTGACATACTTATGTAACTAGTGGTGGAGAGTAAAACAATATAAATCAAATGACAATTAAAAAAACAAGTCAGGAATAAATTGAACAAAAAATGGAAAAAGAAACCCATTGTAGTGTTGAAATGCAAAGAGAAACCCACTAAAATGGAAACAACTCAAGAAAGATGTTACTAAGGAGTCATATTCACTATAAATAGATGTTTTTATACTAGTTAATATATCAAGTCAAATGAATTGGGCCCGATTTGACCAACTTTATATCAAATTTGTTTCCTTACTCTCATGATTGTGATGTCAAAATATCCTATGTAAACTATATAGAGAGATTTACCATAACAAACAAGTACAATTTTAACTATAAATCATAACAAGCAAGTGCAATCTACACATATTTTGATAGGAAAGTGCAATCTACATATTTTTTAGAGACAAATGCAATATTATATGTTGACTACTGACAACATGAAATTACAATCTATATATATTTTTATAGGCAAGTGCAATATTATGTAGGCTACTGACAATAGGAAAGTGTAATCTATTTCCTATTGAGATTACAAAGATAAATCGATTATGGCCTACCTTCAATTTCTAGAGGATTTTTTTGTATGGATGAATACACATCACTTTTTGTGATGAGTCATGGTGCCAGAGTTCAATTGTAGAGAAAAAACCATGTTTTCAAAAAATGATCCCCTTTCAAATCCAATATACATCCATGAAAAATAATTTTCTTAAATTTACCTACCATGCTTAATCAATCGATTGATGCTCAATCAATTTCATTCCTCCATGTAGATCTTAGGCGGTTGTTATCATAATTGTGCCTCCCTCATGTTATTTACCTACTATTAAACAATGAATTTACCTACGCGTCTGATGTCAATGTTTGAGAAAAATATGAAGATACTTTAATTTTAAAACTTTTGATAAATAAATCTAGTGCATGTAGATCTCATAAAACAATTCAAACACACAATTTATCCAATCCATAAGACACATGGTGTACCTTGGGAAAACCCTCCAAATACGGAGGATGAAAAACCCAACAAACAATCCTTTGAGTATGATAGATAATGGAAGAGAATGATTTTACAACACTTGCAGATTTCTTGACAAGAGATATCTAAGCAACACTATAGAATAGATATCATTTAGAATGTCGTCTCATTCTTTCCAAGTGCATATCACTCTAATAGCAAGCTTATTCAGTCATTCAATGAGAGGTAGCGAATGGTTGCGTGAATTTTGGGAACTGTGAACACTATGTACATTCTGTACACTATCCATACATTACTTATTGCCCCTTCCTTGACTTGGTTCCAATTTTTTTCCTTGTAATTATCTCCCACATTGAAGATATGCGCCCTCCATTAATTCACTTGTGTTAACTGCCTTTCACTGAATGTTAACCAATTGAACTGCATTGAACTAAATTTAACTAAATTTAACTAAATTTCAACTTATAAACTAACTTCTTGACTATTAGTTAGGAGTTTAACTGAATGTCTTTAGTGCTTCACAATCGGTTCCATCCACAAGGACCACTTTGAATAAATTAAGGAGTAGATTCCTTAATTAATTGAAACATGTTTTCCATGACTTAGACATAACTGATGTCTGTGCAATTCGAGTTCATCGAAGGCATGACATGGGAAATTCAAACCCTTACTCTATCTCTATGCTAATCTCATTTATCATCAATTAATTATTGATGGTCCATGAGTGTTTAATTCATTAATCATTTTTATCATATCATACTCAAAATAATTAATTCTAGCCTATGATCATATGTATTACCTCGGTTCATACAGTCATATGCTAAAGCAAATCACTCTAGGGGTAGCTAATCCCTAAAGGAGACTTATAGCACCTGGTGACTATGAGTAGCCATACATCACACAGTATATCTTCATCATTTGCTACAACAAAAGTCTCATGGAGATGTTTGTGAAATTAATACAACATAAGTTCCAGACTTGATACAACACAAGTCTCCTAGAGAATAACTCCCGATTTTGTACATTTAACACTCCCTCTCTACAGGGGAGACATTCTCTGCCATACCAAGAATATCACGTAGGTGTCTGAAATTCATCAAAGATAGGGGATTTTTCAATACATATGAAATATACTCATCAGTATCTATTTACTAAATTTTTACAACACCTTTCTAGACCATGTCTCCAATGAAGTGATACTTCATTTCTATGTGTTTTGACTTGTTATGAAACACAAGATTTTAGAAAGGTTTATACAACTCAGGTTGTCGCACATGATCACTATAGGCTCTACATTTTCACTCAACAATCCTCCAAGTATCTTTCTTAGTCACACTACTTCTCTGCAACAAGTACTAGCAATGATGTACTCATCATTTGTGGTTCTTTGGGAAAGTGAGCCATACTTTTTGCTAGACCATGAAATCATAGCAGCCCCCAAGATGAAACAACATCTGAAAGTGTTCTTCCAATCAACATTGTTTCCAACCCAATCATAATAAATATATCCAAACAATAACACTCTTCCATTGGAGGCATACCTAAGTCCATAACAAATTGTACTGTGAAGGTATCTCAAAATATTCTTACTTACAACCTAGTGTATGTGTCTAGGATCAGTCATTAAATGACTCAAGATGCTAAATGCATAGCAAATGTATGGCCTTGAATGTATTAGGTAAATCAATGAGCCAAACAATTTTATGTATAATGTGGGGTCCACTAGATCTGATCCATTCTTAGTCTCATGGAGTTTCCTCAAATTAGAACCCATTGTATTAGTTATGGATTTGCCATCCACCATGCCAAAACTATGCAAGATGTCCACAATGCACTTCCCTTGAGATAGAAATATCTCATAATTCCTCTTCCAAATATCAAGCCCTAGGAAGTAGTGCATAATACCTAAGTATTTCATCTCAAACTCTGAGGTAAGCTCCCTCTAACACTCAATAATCAGTATTTCCTCTCCAATGAGGAAAATATCATCCACATATAGGGCTAGTACCAGATGTTGGTTCTCCACTACTTTGAAGTACAAGATTGAATCTAGATCATTCTTCAAGAAACCCAGTTTTCAAGATGCCTATTATGGCATATCAAGCTTGAGGAGCTTGTTTTAACCCATACAAGTATTTCTTCAACTTGCACACATGGGACTCCTTCCCATGTATCACAAGACCCTCAAGATGCTCAATGTAAACCTCTTTCTCAACCTTATCATTGAGGAAGACCGTATTCACATCCATCTAGTGAAGCTTCCATCCCAATACTGATGCAAGTGAAACAATAGATCTAATGGTAGTATATCTAGCCACTAGAGAAAAAGTATCCTTGTAATCAATTCCCTCTTTATGAGAAAATCCACGGGAAACAAACCTGAATTTGTACTTGTCCACACCTCCATATGCAACATGATTTATCTTGTAAATCCATATGGAAGTTACAACTGACTTCCTTTCAGGTCTGGGAACAATATCCCAAACATCATTATTCATAGCAGAATGATTTCCTCTATCATAACATATTTCCACACTTGAAACTCTGCAGCCTCTTCATATGATCAAGGCTCTGAGTCACTGATGCTTCTCATCAATGCAACATATCCTTAATACCTATCAAGTTACTTCCTCTCTCTGGAAGTTCCTACTGGTGCTCCATGCATCTCAACATCTATCAATACATCTCGACACCATGATGACCTCCTCTTTGAAGGAGGTTCATCAACCATTTCAACAGGTCCATCAAAGATTGGTATCTCTACATGCTTTTCTAGATTCTCCCTCTAAACATCAGAAGGGGAACAATCATCATCATGATCCTCTGATACAGGATCCTCAACCTCCTGTATCTCTTGATCATATTCAAGCTCTTTTAACTGCTTGAATGATGCCTCCTCATGGAAAGTCACATCCCGACTAACCTCAACATGTCTCTCACTAGGTACATATATTCTGAATACCTTGGAGGTCTCACTATAGCCCACAAAAGCTCCTATCTTTCCATAAGGTTACATCTTGGTTCTATTTTCTTTTGGTATGTGAATATACACCGAACATCCAAAAATCTAAAGATGTGATATGCTTGGTTTCTCACCAGTGAACACCTCTTTAGGTTCTTTCTCATCAAGAATTTCATGCAGACTTCTATTATGTATGTACACTAATGTAATAGTAGATTCTTCCCATAAATAACAAGACAGGTCCTGATAATATAACATGGCTTTTGCAGGATCACAAGCAGTTATGTTCTTTCTCTTTGCAACCCCATTATGTTGTGGTTTGTAAGGAACTTTTAATTGTCTACATATCCTTGCATCACTACAAAAATAATTAAAATCATTTGATTCAAATTTTCCACCATTATGAGACCTTAGAGCATGGATATTCCTACTTGTATGATTCTCAACTAAGGATTTGTAATCTTGGAATTTACTAAAGGTATCACTTTTGACTTTCATGAAGTAGATCTAGGCCTTATGGGAGAAATCACTAATGAATAAAAGATAGTAGAGATTCCCACTAAGGGATGGGGAAGACATGGTTCCACATACATATAAGCTCACTAAATCTAAAATGCCTTTATATCTAGTATGGCTGCTAGGAAACTTGTTTTAAACGTTCTTTCCTAACTTGCACAACCTCGACAAAGACTGTCATGTACAAAATCTAAACTAGGCATACCTTTAACCATTCATTGCAAACCAGGGAGTTCTCTGAAGTGGAGATGTCCAAGTCTCATATGCCATAGATCACATGTGATGATAGTATGATGTGTCAAGGATGAAATAATATTTCCGATGAGCTTGTAAATTCCTCCTTTTCAAACTCCAATAACAGTAGCAATATCAATGTTTTGGTTCTTTGACAACAAGTATGCTTGATTCTCCATCAAGATGACTCTGAAGCCTTTATCTTCAAGGACTGAAACATAGAGTAGGTTCTTCTTCAGTCCATGGACATAAAGAACGTCCCCCACATGTACTGTGTCTCCCGAACTTAGCTAGAAGTATGTGGATCTAACTCCTTGGATTGAGTATGTGGAATTGTCTCCCAACTCTACCATGCATGCAAATTGTTTCTCTTTTAGGTTGGAGATTGATCCCTTGTATCCTGAGATGTGATTTGAAGCACCACCCCTAATCAGCCATGTATCTTCTCCTTTTATGAGACATATAGACAAAGCATAGATGATGTAATACTCCCTCCTTGTCTCTTTCTCTTTGGGTGCATCTTCTTTGGAATTCTATTGTACGGCGGTGGAATTATGAAATATTCCTTCGTTTATTTTCTTCACACGACAATCATATATAAAGTGTCTCCGCTTTTGAGAATAAAAAAATAGAATATTTGATTTGTAAAAAACTTTCTTGATCTCTTTCTTCTTTGCACAGAGATAATTCTTGGGAGCAAATTGCTTCCTCCCCTTCTTAGTTCTAGCCATGAGAGCTAGATTCTCCTCCTTAGTGTGCACTACTTTATTTTGGATTTTCCCTTCTTCTTGAATGCAATCATGCCAAACTATTTTGAACTTGGTATTCTTTTCCCTTCCATTTACCACAGCAAGAAAGGTGTCCCATGGGGCGGGGATCCAATCGATGATAGTTTGAAGAAGATCATCCTCATATGTCTCCACACCAATGGTTGCAAGTTGATCCTTCGCCTATTAAATATTTGTGAAGAATGAGGTTACCGTCTCATCTCTTTCCATATTCTTGTTGTGCAGTGTTGAAAGATAGGATTTCACAGCACATTTAAGCATATATTAAACACACACATCCATCAAGGAACACAAGGACCAACCGTTTAGTCGATTTCATTCATTCATAAATGGTATATTTATACATCAAGATGAAGGTTGGGGCTGTTGTATCGACTCCAACTACTCATTAAAGCTAAATTCATGTGTTATCCATAATTACATATATTTTATATATGATTACATTTGGGAGGCCAAGTGGCTCCTCAACATCTCCCCCACCAACAAATCTTTTCTTCATCCCCGAAGCGAATACATATGAAGTAAACAATCAGAATGTGATTCTTCAGTATCTATCGTCAATCTGGCAACAATTGGTGAAGCCTGACCCTTTTTTCAGCTAAACAGACTTATCTTTAATGACTCAGACAAAGGTCCTTTGGATTTATCTCTGCAACGTATCTCTGCCTTCCATTTCTGCTATCACCATCAAAGATATTCTTATGCATTTTTACACCCGGGGGCATGACCTATTCAGTTGTTCTTATTGTCATCATATAGTGTTAAGGTCTTTCCTGTGTGATGCAGGGTATATCATGCTTAAATGTTCATCGATGTCTTTGTTTTCTGAAAAAACAAACGTCTGCAAATTTTTATGCTTCCATAACATCGGTTTAGACAGTCTCTTAATGGCGAGTTCATTGTGCCATGGGAAGACTGCTCCGGTTGAAAAATAAACTAATTTCATCTACGTTATGTCTATAGTCATATATTTCCATGAATGGAACAGTCGGTTTTTCCCACGACTGAAATACTTGGTTCAATCGGTTCATAGCTTCATTACTGGCCGATTGATCATCATTGTTCCTTAGAAAAATCAACATAATAGTGCATCAATCGGCTCCGTCTATCACTAGTCGGATAGATAGTACTGACATACCAACCTCCTTCTCGACTTGTTTCTTTCTATGACCAAGAATTGGAGTCGGTCATCACTGTCAAAATTATGTCAATTCATGGTACAAATGCATGACATGTCTAATAATTAATTAAAGTATGCCATCATGAGTCAAACCATTGATTGTATTTTATTTATCATCCATTATGATATATCCTTCAAATTCCATCGGTTACTTGGACTCTGATTACTCACCCAATGTACTAAACGTATCATCTAGAAATAATATCTACTAATTTAAGGAGGTTGGACATAGATCCTTTGACAGTCGACCCCATTAAATCTTTCACAACTCCTCGACGAAGAGAAATTTCAAATTTACCCAAACCAATCTTGTCTATTTATAATATCTTCACATGATAAATCCCTAAAAAGAACAATAACTTATGTCTCACGCAGATTTTGAAAGGCATCAGACTTGTTTAAGAACTAGAAGCTCGATCACTGGGCAGTAGATAAACTCAACTTGCATCATGACTAGTCGATAGAAGAGGATACGACAAATATGGTTGGCAAGTACACTCTGGCTCGTGCAGTGAAATTGCAATTGCCATAAGTTTCACAAAAGGGAATATTTATGGACCGTGGGGTGACTAGAAATCATTTCTCCAACTCTTATCCACTCGAAAATGGTTGGCACTTTCTTCCATTATGCTTCCAACTTCTTTCAATAATCTTTTTGTAGACGACTTCTATTTCGACACGTGATAGTATTTTTGGTTCCGTGCAAGTTTAGCTCCTTTATGTACTAACTTTCAGGTCCAATCCACCCTCCATGGGTTGCCCAAAATGCATGGAGGACGACAATGATACCAAGATGTTGAAAGCTAGGATTTCACATCACATTCAAGAATATATTAAACGCACACAACCATATAATGACCAAACATTTAATCGATTGCATTCATTCATAAATGGTATATTTATACATAAAGATGGAGGTTGGGGCAATTGTACCAACTCTAACTAGTTATTAAAGCTAATGCATTTGTTATCCATAATTAAATATATTTGATATAAGATGACAATTGGGAGGCCAAGTGGATCCCTCACATTCATCTTGTTCTTCAAATCCCTCTTTTGAGTAGGGGCCTTCTTCTCATAAATATTTGTGAGTGTGTCAAAACACTTATTTATCGTATTCAATGGTGTGATCATTGACATGAGGTTGTCCTTCACGGTGCCATATATGATCCTCTTTTCCTTTTCTTGATTCTACTTGTAATGGTTTCTTCCTGCATTGTAGTAGGCTCTTCGATCACGGTGGTCACAAAGGAATCAAGATCATAATCTTCGAGAATATTCATCACTCTTTCCTTCCATGTGTTGAAATTTGTTGTTCCTTCAAGTTAGTCTTTCAGTTAGACGAAGATTGATGCCATTGCTTCAAGATGTTTCTCAGTGCTTCAAGATATTGTGTAGGTTTAGAATGTTTGCATTAAAACTAAGCTCTTGCATGCCCTTTCTCTCATACCATGTCAATGTCTGAGACAATATGAAGATACTTCAACTTTAAAACTTTTTATAAACAAATCCTCTGCATGTAGATCTCATAAAACAATTCAAAAACATAAATTATTCAATCCATAAGACACATGATGTACCCTGGGAAAACCCTTTGAATCCGGTGGATGAAAAACCTAGTAAACAATCCTTTGAGTATGATATATAATGGAATAGAATGATTTTACAAAACTTGTATATTTCTTGATAAGAGATATCTAAACAACACTAGAGAATAGAGATCATTCATAACACTATCTCAGCCTTGCCAAGTGCATAACACTCTAATAACAAGATTATTCATTCATACAATGAGAGGTAGCGAATAGTTGCATGAATTTTGGGCATTGTGAACATTTTGTACACTGTGTGCACTATCCATAACTTACCTATTGCACCTTCCTTGACTTGGTGCCAAGTTATCACCTCGTAATTAACTCCCACACTAAAGATATGCACCCTCCATTAATTCATAGGTGTTAACTGACTTTAACTAAATGTTAATTGATTGAACTGAATTGAATTGAATTGAACTAAATGTGAACAGATGAAATATTTGCTAGACCATTAGTTTGGAGTTTAACTAAATGTCTTTACTGCTTCATAATCAACACCATCCATAGAAACCACTTTGCATAAATCAAGGAGTAGATTCCTTAATTAACTAATACTTGTTTTCCACAACTTAGACTTGACGATTATTAAATCCAATTTATAATTACTAGATAGTTGAAATGTATTAAACTCGCCATCAGATTGAAATTATGGTTGATTAACTTTGTTGGGTTTAATAAAATGACTGCTGAACTCTCTATTTTTATTAGAAATTGTCTCACTTTCGCTTTTACAAGCTAGATTATTTTTGTTGTGTTGACTTAGATACTTTCTTTACAATAAAAAAAAAATTCAAAATCATGTGGCCAATTCTATCAAATAAATAAAACCATCTTTTGATATTCCTTGATTATTATTCTTAATTAAATAGGATAAATGCTAGTGTTGGGTAGTTTGTTATGATTACATACAAAACAAAACTTACAACAAAGACAAAGCCATTATGCAACAATAATAGCAACAAATACTAATTGAAAGAACCCCAATCCTTTACAAATTGAGACATATATAGGCTAAGGTTCCATTAAAACTACAAACTGTTATTGGTGCGATGTTGCTAACTAATAATGTTAGGGTGCAACTGATTTTGACTTTTTTGGATTGGAGCAGAATAATATATCCAAAACTTGGGAACCAACAATATGGCCAATTTGTTTGTGCTATATAAGAATATTTTTTATTATTCCATTGAGTATGTCCTAATCCATATATGGATAGTTTCCATAAGTACTACTTAGGTATGTTCAAGAAGGAGGAAAATATGGTTGCCATGGTTGTTGATTACTGGGAAATTGAGGAGAATACCAATTTTTTTTTTGTTGAATATCGATTCGGTCAAGATGAATTAGAATATTAAGATTCATAATTCATACCTTAAAATTGAAATCATGGATTCCCAAATTTCCTTTGATTTATAAAACATAATTTCGTAGGTCTTGATGTTCACTTTGATAGGTTGCTTTTAGGCTTGGAAATTGAGGAAAACTATTTGAATCATGATTTCCTACCCAAAAGCGACATATTCTTATAGCATCTAATAAGAATTCATCACGAGAATGCCTCTTAGTACATTGGGAAAAAACAACCAAATATTATCCATTTCTTATTTATTCTTTTTCATGTGCAAGGTATCTATTTGCATGGATATTGAATTCAAAATATTAGTCTTTATACCTTCTATAAAATTTCCGAATTCATATTTGATAACAATTGTAGTTTACTTTATAGTCAAAATCATTGTATCCCCTGGAATTTTTCCCTTTATCATATTATCCCTGAATAATTCCTAAAAAGATAATGAATTTCTTCATAAGTAAATTGCTATAAATCCCTAGAAGCAATCAAATTTAGGGATCTATATATTATTCTCATACCCCTCTCAATAATACAAACTTAAGTGATTCATCATCAAATTTATGGTTGGTAACACGTTTATAAGTAAATTGAAATATTTTGGCATAATCCACCAAGAAAGCATCAATTGTTTGAGTCATACGAATTATTTCATCTCTTTTTTTGGTTCTTCAAAATAATATATGTAATTATTTTAGAAGGTATCCTTAACTTCTTCCAATCTCTTTTTTCTTGTTATTTAAAATATTTATTTCAAAAGGTATCCTCAACTTCTTCCCAAGTATAAATGTTTCAAACCTTTCAAATCAAAAAACCATCTCAAGGTAGCATCCTTCAGGGTGGAGGGAAATAATCACAACTTTTAGGAATAAGTCTTATACTCATATATTGGACAAAGAACTTAAAATTCAAACAAAAAATATATTTGCATCCTTAGTAGGAAACCCATAAAATCTAGGAGGAATACACAGTTAACATTCTTAATTTTGGCCTTATTATTAATTTACCTAATGGGAATGATTATTGTTCTTTCACTTCCTCCAATTCATCTTCTCCCATGATGAAAAAAGTATTAAGATCCCAACAGGACAAAGTGGAAAAAACTAACACACTAAGTTTAGATTTCATTCCAAATACTTTTTCAAAACACCGAAAATTGAGGGGAATTTATTGTTCAATTTTAACCTCATGCTCATGTTTTACGAAAACTTTCAAACTCTCAATTACCTCAAATAATGTTTCCAACAATCTAACTTGTTATCATTTAAATTTGTTTCTTACTTATTTCTCCCTTTCCAAATTTCGAGTAGATATTAAGAAGAAAACTTACAAACTTCTCTATTTCTACTCTGTGAAAATTTGATTCATAGCTGGATCTAGGAGTGCAAGAGACTCTCACATTCGAATTAATTTGCAAAAACTAGCAAAAAGCATGAAAGAGGAACAAAACTTACATAAACATGTGAACACAAAGTGGATATTCTTGAACTGTCTAACATCTGAATGTGTTTAGATCAGGTATATATTACATTAGGAATAATTCGTGAGTCTTAGGAATCCATTTTGGAGTGTACATGTGTCATGGCCAAAATTGACCTCAATCCCCCCTAGGTGGACCAACGAAGCTCCAAGTCAGCCCAAAGGGTCACGACACCTAGTTTGAATGTTGTTGAGGTGTACTAGGGAAATAATGAGTCCAAGGCATGATTGGGTGAGAAAATAGAGGGGTGTGGGAGGCTCACTATGACAATAAATGCTCCTAGGAGAGCCAAAATGGACAAAATACACCACTATCACCCCCAATCAAACCCAGATTCCCCAAACCAAGGAGGTATCACTCCAAGGAATTAATGAGGGTGAACATGTGCTGGGTTTACCAATATAGAGCACTAGTGTGTGTTTGAATGGTATGAAAATAACCAGTTCACCTCCTAGATCAATTTCCCTAAGTCTAAACCGTAGCAACTTAAATCTTAGAAGCAAATGAAATTGGTATAAACTAAGGTAATAAGGATGGATTACTATTCTAAAACCCCCCCTTAACCTTGAATTAGTACAACTTAACCAAAAATATCATGGAGGCATTCGAAACAAAGTCTCAAGTCACTTCATACAACATAAATTTATTTGTCCATGAAAAACAAGGAAAAGAGGAAAACTACATGGGAACAAAACCTCTCCCCAAAAATGGACATGGGGCCAAAAATATGAAGGCAAATGGAAGCCATTACCATGCATCTCTCAATCCAAGAATTTATCTCAAGTAAGTGAAGGTATTCTCAGTAAAACACTTGGTGAAAATATCAGCAGTTTGCTCAGTGGATGGTCAATACTACAAGGCTATCACCCGATCATGCACTAAGCCCTAAATGTAGTGCATATGAATATTTATGTTGCTTGGTCCTCTTCCTATGTACTAGATATGTATAAATATTCATTTCACTTTGATTTTCATAGCAAATGACATTGGGTGAATCAAGTGCAACGTCAACCTCCCAAACAATGCCTTGCAACCACACACATTGTGTAGTTGCATTCACTACTCCTCTGTATTCAGCCTCAGATCAAGAAAGGGAAATAGTTTTATTTTCTTACTTGAACAGAAAATGGGACCATTAGAAAGCATACATACAAATCCTGAATTGTACTTTCTATCATTGGGATCTCTGGCCCAATCTGAGTCAGAAAATCCTACTAGTTCTAGTGGAGAACTAGCTGCATAGTGTACCCCGAAGTTCTTGGTGCCTTGAAAATACTAAAGGATCCTCTCATCTTCCTTGAAATGGATCTCATGTGGTTGTTTCATATATCTTTATATAGAACTAACATCATATGCTAAATCACATTTAATATGAGTGAGATACAACAGTATCCCGACTAGTTGTCTGTACAATGAGCAATTTGCCAAAGGAGAGACACCAATTTCACCTAGTTTTATTCTAGAAATGAATGGTCACTTGGATTCCTTAAATTTATCCATTTTAAAGTTTTATAGAAGGTCTGAATCATACTTCTATTGGCTGATAATGATGCACCTTTCAGATTGCTCAATTTCCAAACCAAGAAATTATTTTAGCAATCTTAGATTAGTCATTGTAAATTCACTGTGTAAAGATGCTTTAATTGATCCAATTTATTTGGTGCATCTACATGTAATCAAAATATCATCAACATACAGTACAATGACCTGGGATACATTACCAACATGCTGCAAATAAACATTAGGAACTGATTTTCATCGAACGAATCCAATTGATAGCAAAAAACTGTCCATTTTCGCATACCAAGCCCTTGGGGCTTGCTTGAGGCCATAGAGTGACTTCTTCAACCCGCAAACAAGGGAAGGATACTCTTGGAAACCTTCAGGTTGCTGCATGTATATTTCTTCCTGTAGCTCACCATGTGGATGAATTCACTTTTGACATCCATGTGGTGAACCTCCCAACATTTACTAGCAGCAATGGCTAAAACTAGACTGATTGAATCCATCTTTGCAACTGGTGCAAAGGTCTATGTATAGTACACTCCTTGGACTTGAGAATGGAATATGGAAACTAATATGGTCTTGTATTTAATATCATACCCATTAGTAGAAACTTTGGTCCTATAGACCCACTTGCATTGCACAAGCTTCCTCTTGGGAGGCAAGGGAACCAATTCCCAAGTCTCATTCTCTTGTAGAGAATTGAATTTATCTTGCATGGATGATTTTAATATTGGGTCAAGAGATGATTCATGATATGACTATGGATCAGATTCAATCATCATATAGTAATTCTCAGCAAGATAAATTTCACTTGCAAAGGAAGCATTGTAATGTTTTGATCTTGTCTTCCTAGGATATAGGGGATTGCCTACTAAATCCCCAACAGCTTGTATGGTTTTTTCTTCCCACTTGGGACTTGAGGGTGATTCATGTACAGAAAAATAATATTCAGCCATATCATTATAATAAATATCATAAAAATCAGAAGTGGAAACATCGCTTACATCATCATGGTGTTGAGGAGAAGAGGATTCCCCCGGTGCTAGTTCAAAATCTTGTATAATCTCCTCTTCGAATTGTACACTTCTTTCAATGAAAGTTTTTGTGTGGATGTATCAAAGAGCTTGTATCCCTTTGTTTCTTCACCATATGCTACCCTGGTGCATTCTTTGCTCTTTGGCTGCAATTCCTTCCTCTTTCCTGATGGAATTCAAGCCCATGCCCTTGAGCCAAAAAATCCTGAAATGTGAGATGTTTGGTTTGTGACCAAACCAAGCCTCATAAGGTGTTTTCCCTTTCACTGACTTGTGTAAAGACCTATTCTGAATATATGCATCACAATTTATGGCTTAATCCCATATATTAGGACTCAAATCCTTAGCCTCAATCATGCATGTATCCATCTCCTTGAGAGCCATATTTTTCCTCTTTGCCACACCATTTTGCTGAGGTGTGTAGGGGACCAAATGATGCATTTGGATGCCACATTCCTCACATAGGTGCTGAAATGTTTTACTCACATAATTTTTACCATTATCAGTCCTAAGTATTTTAATCTTGTTCCCACTTTGATTCTCAACTAGGGCCTTCCAAATCTTCAGAGTCTCAAAGAATTCATATTTTAGCTTAAGGAAGTACACCCAAAAAAACTTTGAGAAATCGTCTATGAAAGTGATAACATACATTGATCCTCCATAGGAGGGAGTGGAAAGAGGACCAATGAGATCTGAATGAACCAATCCAAGTGTTTGTGTAGCTCTCCTTGCCTTCCCCTTCTTATAGTTGTGACTCTAGATACTTTCCCACCACACAAACAATGCATGCACCATTGGAATATTTGATAGGAGGAAGCCCTCCCACCATATCATCCTTGTTCAGTGCTTGAAGGTATTTGTAGTTCATATGGCCAAATATCTCATGCCATAGCTTGGAAGTTTCATTGACCTGAGACAAAAGCACTTGCCCACTGGAATTTGGAAGAAATTTCGAAAATTTATACATTCTAGCTTGGTGATCTGCATACCCCAATGCAACAACTTTAATGGAGGAGATTTCTACTATCTCAACCTCATATGGAGTAAATGTTACTCTATTGGCTTCTCCAGTATGTGTCATTTGGTATACTGACAGCATATTTGATTCCAAGTCTGGTACATAGAGGACATCATTGAAATATCCATTGTCAAGATCGATCCTACGAACTCCCTTGGACTGGATCTCAGAGTCATCACCCATTCGAACATTTGGGACTCTACTTGAATACATGGAAGTGAAGAACTCCCCGATAGAGGCCATATGTCTTGATTCTCTCAAATCAATGATAAAGGTGGAAGGATGTGAAGAACCTGCAACCAAAGCATGACATTTCTCCTTGTTGTCATAACCTGAACTGCCATCCTTCTTCCTTGCGCTAGCTGGAACTAGGATGTTCTTCTTCTCCAACAACTGTGCCATTATATCAATGGTTTTCTTCATGCAAGCACTCTCTGGATTCCATCCCTTGTGACAATACATGCATTTGGTTTTCTCCTTTCCCTTTTTTTCCTTGTCCTTGCAAGGATTCAAACCCCCATTAGCATTATTGGGTCTGTCTTGTTTCTTCTTCTCTAGTTGTTTCAAATCCTTGGCTTTCTTCTTGCCCTTGGATGCATTCAAAACACTTGTAGCAAGACCTTGATCCTTGTTGTTTTCATGGTGCCCATTCACACTAGCTTGTATTGTTCTTGAGTCAAATATTTCATCAAGCGTGCTAGTGTTGGCAATTTCCAATTTGGAATGGTTAGCTTTCCAGAATGGAATGTGCTAACAAACACTGAGAATTATGGCCCCAACTTCGAAAGGATTAACAACATTAGTTGCTCTTCCTTCTTCTTGATTCCACATTGCTTGAGTTGAAGTACCAAAGACTTAAATTTGGTGAAGAACTCCTGGATGGTGTCAAAATTGTTGGGCTCAAGGTGATGAACTCATTTTTGATCTGGTTTCCCCTCAATTCATCAATTTTCCCAAAGAGAGCTTCGACCATGAGCCAAAATTCATTTGGGGTGGTCAAACTGTCAACATGAAATAGGAGATCTCCTGAAATGCTAAGACATAACATCCCAAAAGCTTCATCTAGTCTATTGAAGTATTTCAACTTCTCTACTGTAGAATTTGGCTCTACTTCTATCCCCATGGTGACCCTATAGAGATCGTTGGATCTCAGTTGGATGACCATCTCTGCCTTCCATTCGAATTAATTGAATGGATTTAGCAATACATGATTTTTCTTGATCTCTACTTGTGCTAGTGGTGAGAATTCGCTGAAAGTACCTGGAAAAAACACTCAAATCTATCTAGAAATTCCCTCAATATGCATCTCAAACACTCTGCATTGATCTGTAACTCCAATTATCTCTGATACCATGTGATATTTTTATTCATATCTATATCTAGGATCATAAGAGACTCTCACAATTCGATTTACTTTGCAAAACCCAACAAAAATCTTGAAAGACGAACAAAGTTTACATACATATGTGAACACAAAGTGGATATTATTGAATTGTATAACATATGAATGTGTTTATATCAGGTATATATTACATTAGGAATAATTCGTGAGGCTTAGGAAGCTATTTGGGAAAGTACATGTGTCATGGCCAAAATTGACCTCAATCCCCCCTAGGTGGACGAATGAAGCTCCAACTCAGCCCAAATGGTCACAAAACCTGGTGTGAATGTTGGTGAGGTGTGTTGGGGAAATAATGAGTCTAAGGCATGCATGGGTGAGAAAATAGAGGTGTGTGGGAGGCTCAATGTGATAATAAATGCTCCTATGAGAGCCAAAATGGAAAAAATACACCACTAGTGCTTTTAGTCAAACCCAGATTCCCCAAACAAAGGAGGTAGTGCTCCAAGGCATTAATGAGGGCGCACATGTGCTGGGTTGACCAATATAGAGCATTAGTGTGTTTGTGTGAATGGTTTGAAAATAACCAGTTCACCTCCTAGATCAATTTCCCTAAGTCTAAACCATAGCAACTTAATGCTTAGAAGCAAATGAAATTGAATAAGGTATAAGCTAAGGTACTAAGGATGTATTATTGTTTTAACATCCTCATGCATACTAGTTAGAAGTTAAAAAAATGGGAAAAGAAAGGACATGATTTCATATTGAATACCAATCTTGTATATTTTAATCCTACTTATTATCAAGCCCTTTTGAAAAAAAAAATTAGCTGGAACTTCCCTAACAACAATGCCAAAAAGTGATAAGCTATAGTAATAGTTAGATTGATAGCCCAAATTCCATACCTTACTTTAATTATCCGATCCAACAACATTGTATATGCACCTACACTATATATGCAATCTTGGGTATTTTAACTTACTAAGCCCTTATTTATCTACATTATTGTTTCTTCTTCTTCTTTTTCTTCTTCTTTTTGGGGGGTTCTTTCATGGAGTCTTTTAGTACTTATAATGCTAACCAAATTCTATATAATAAATATATATAAATATAATCTTGAAATAGTTACTACTTCAACTGGGTTAATTCAACCAAATGTATTGCTAAAATTCATGGCTTACATAGATAACTCAATTGATCAAACAATTACTATTACATAAATAAAATGTAGAAAACAAATATAATCCAAACAAGTTCGTCAATTAAAGACATTTATAATATTCGTTATATACGTAACTCCATTGGTAGGTCGCATGTTAATGACATAAAGAATTCATTTTGTAGAAGTAAACTACATAATTGAATTCCAAAAAATAATAGTTAATGAAATTGGTACAATGCATAGAATAATTGAATTAATGATAAGAAAAAAGAAAAAAAATTTAAAAAATACAAGAATGTTCTAATTCATGTCTAATTCTAATTAATAAGTCTACAACAATAAGATGATTCCACTAAACACCAAAGTGGTCCCTTACTTTGCATCATGCTGGGTGATCCCCAAAATCAACAATTCATACATAACACAAATAATATAGTATGGAACATAAGTATAATATTATTTAGAAAGTAGCTCGTAGCAAACCTCTATAAGTCGTCAAACAATTTACTTATACAAATTTTAAATAAGGATTTTTGGCAGGATTCTTAAATTCTACAAAAACAACCACTAGAAATTATTTATAGAAAAAGAGGATAACTCTAAGGTAGTTTCTCCTCAAGGAGTGTCACGATCAAATCAATTATAACAATTCAATTGCTTTTTCATTTATCACATTGGCCATGGATCCACCAAGTGCTACATATATTCTTGAACGCTCATATGAGTGGTATGATTTACTACTTAGGGGGCACATTATGTAATTGTTCAACACTTATTTCACTAACAACTTCAATAGAACTCAATTAACAACTAAATGTTCTCATTTGGAAATTAACCTTAATATTGATAAGGAAATCATCATCACTTGGTTGAATAAATCCATGTAAACAACTCTATCTGAAATTTATACAATACACAAGCTAGAAGTTCCAAACACATACATATTGTATTTTCATTCCTTATATAAGTAGAAATCACCCATTTATCATATAACCTCAATCATTAATGTATCATATCCTGAGAAAACTAAATAGATCAAAATTAGTTGAAAATAAGAAAAGTAAGTGTTCAAATGAAAAATAAATGGGAAAAAGAGGATAATTACCTTACCCATCAATCAGCATGGGGATTTCCACCTCATTTGTTTTTAAGATTATACATGTACACCTTACCCTTTTGGTTGGTTATTTGGAGGTAGGTCTCCATGGCCCCTTCAGTGGGGGATTATTTCCCTTTGTTTGCCCCCACTCCTTACTCAAATGTTTATGTTTTCCTATATATTGAAGAGATATAAATTTTGATTTATTGTATCCATATGCCATGCTCCTAACCTCATAAACTAGGGGCAACTACTGACAACCTAATTTTTATCACTCAATTTTTCATGAGAAAGACCACCTTTATACATCACTTTCAATAGCATTATCTCGATTTCCACAATCTCCATCATCGTATTACTTTAGTACCATGGCAAAAAAACTGACCTAGAAGCTTACCTGTTTGAACACAAAAATTAGTTCACATAATTTGGCCAAAATTCTATTAGCGCTTCACACCTTTTCCCTAAAAAAAACCACAAAGTGGTCCCAAAATAAAAATAAAAAACAATTATTTCATGATATTGTTGAAATTCCAGAAAGGTATATTGATTCAAAGTAGGCATCATTAATCCATTATTACTAAAAATATTCTTTGATTTGGCCTCGGATACCTATCACTATCCCACTACTTCATCAATAAAATGAAATATTCACATTAAAATGAGTTGTAAATGATTTACACATACTTTCATATAAATATAGCTCACGAGGTAATTTAACACATAACTCAACACAAGGTAACACATAACTCAACACAAGGTCATGTTGCTAAATTTCCTCTAGAGAGAAAATCATTATGTCCATGTAGAAGACTATATAGTCATCACCCAAGGTGATTAATCATATTTCGTACAAATAAAATTATTTTTATTGTTGCATGTTATACATTGAAAAAAAATTGTACTTAACATAATTTTTTATAAAGGCTATTTATATGCTATGTTATTGGGATGGAGAGGATGACGTTGTCCTAGGGGATTGTGCCCTAGGACCCGGCAACAAGCCTACGTCATTCAGAGCATGAATTTGCATAATTGGATTTAAATGTTGTACATTTCTCGTTTAAATATTGTAACAACTATTGTATGTTGATTGAAGCAACCATATATGGAGTTAGTGAGTGTTTCCGTGATTTAAAAACAAATCAATCGATGGATATAATCGATCTGGTCTCTCCAGGACCATGAAGTGTTACGTGTGTAGGTGGGGCTAGTCCCATTCATGAGAGTGAGCCTTGAGGAGAGGGAGGCGGGTCGATATCATTCACTACATCTTTGGGCTACCCATCCTTTCCATCAAGAAGGATGAATGCTTTTCAATAAGAGTTTATTTTAATAAATCTATACATAATTTTAAAGGATTTTTAAATATTTAAACAACTTGAATTTATTTCGAAATGTATGTGATTTATTATAGGAAGTGAAGTATGCATTTATAAATATTAATGAGATGGTTTATATTTAGGTTGTTTTCTATCCAATGTTACATTAAAAATGCCCGTGGGGGCACAGCAAGTGGTAAATGAAATTGTTTGTAAATGAAAGGTCTCGTGTTCATCTACCCCAAATTGCCTGTGTGTCATGGTTCGGGCACTGTGGTTACACCTAGGTTTATATTGATAGCGGGATTGGATCCCTGGACCCTGTGTCAAGCGAGTACCCGCCCGACCCCAGTTGTCGATTCCCCTAGTCAAAAAAACAAAAAATGTTACATTAAAAATAAATCTTGTTTTGGGATGATTATTCCTTGTTTTGGGATGATTTTTGCAATGGTTACCTATAGTTACACAAAACACTTATTTTGTTTTTTAGTTTTATTATCATAATTTAAAAAAAAAAGAGTTTACTCATATATTAACATTAATAGATTTAATTTTGTAATTGTATAGACATCATATAAATAAACTTTTTATAATTGAAGTTTTCTTTTCTTCATTTTAGATTTAAATTTTATTATAATAACTTAACATTTTTAATTATATATTAACATTTAAATTGTAATTGTAATTTTAACTTTTATATGCATCATATAATTAGAATTTTCATAATTAATATCATTAAATAGAAAGTAAAATTTAATTGATTTATGATCATGTAAGAATCTCCTTCACTTGTAATGTTAATCAAAACTCCATGACATAACTTGAACCTTAATTTTGGAGTGAATTCAAGATATGTGTCAATTCAATGTCCTCATAGAAGCATGCAATGCTAATTCAAATGCAAAGAGAAGTGTGACACATCTTCGTGTTACAATAGACAACATATAGTCTCTTCCAAATAACAACTATAATAAATAAGAGCCAGGAGGTGGCAATGTCACTGCACTTGCACTTACACTTTGATAAATTGAAGTTTTATAAAGTTGCTAGTAATAGATGCAAGTTTGCAATAAATCTAAAAAAAGGCGACACTTAGATACATTACTTTTAAAAATATGCAAGTTAGTTGACAAGGTCAATTGTCATAGATTTAAATGATTAAATTTTTGTTTTTGTTTGTTATGCTTAATAATTAACCTCTTCAACTTACTAACATATTTTCAAAAGTAATGTATTAAAGTGTTTCTTTTTAGATTCATTGCAAATTTACATCTACTATTAGTAACTTTATAAAACTTTAAATTATTAAAATACATGTACAAGTGCAAGAACATGGTCACCTCATAGGTCTTATTAATAAGAAACATCACTCCATAAACCATGATATATTGAAAGTTATATTCTAAAATATTAAGATACATATAACTAAACAAGTTCATAAATATTTAAGTATTCAAATCCAATTGTTTCTCAATAAAACATTTATACTTATAATCTAAATTCTAAATTTTTAAATCATGCCGAGAAATAATTAATTTAAAAGTCTTCTTACTACCTTTCTACATTCCTAATGACACGGTTATTGTCACAATTATTATGGGTTATAAAAATTCACAACAATCCATTATAGGTAACTATGATTAATTACGCTGATAGGTGTAAATATCAATGGTATTTTTGGGGATGTACTTGCTTGAGCGGATCATCAAGATCCAGCAAATCACGCCAAGTGGATGATCCGAATTGTTTCAATCATTTGATCTTTTAACACTCCTAACTAGCCGTAGAGTTAGGAGTTTGTTAGGAGATGAGATGGCACATGAAGAGTTATTAGCCGCCGACTAGCTTGTTAGGAGACGTGGAGGAGATAGAGAAGATTGCGCGACGAGTCTGTTAGCCACCGAGGAGTTTTTTAGGAGTCGTGGAGGAGATAAGTGGTGGTGGAAGAGATACCTGGACGGGTGGAAAATTCAGTAACTGAATGTATACAGGAAAAACTATCCATCTCCATCTCTTTATATACCTGTTGATTTTTCTAACTGGTGGCAACGTTCATCCACCATGTTCGTTTTGGTGCGAGCCATTTATTTTACCGGTTTGCGGCTCATGCATCATTGCAGTATGCCGCTCATGCATCATTGCAGTAGACGAAGATATGGTGAGAACTTCGGCAAATCCATACAACTTACAGCTTAGCAGTTCACAGTCTCAATCCGGTTACATGAGTTGTTCCAAGACCTGTAGCGCGACAAAAACCAGGTATAAATCTTTGAATGAATGCTTTCAATCATTTGTTCATAGTATTTCTATTTCAATGTGGACGGTTTCTAGTTTAAAATAGTGGCATTGAAGTTTAACCATTGTTTCAATTTGTATTTCTATTTGACAGTCAGGTGGTCTCTGATAGCTAGCCGTTTGCCAGGACGAACTAATAACGAGATAAAGCATTACTGGAACTCACATCTCAGGAGAAAACTTATCACCATGGGTTTCGATTGGCTGACCCATCGTTGTTTTCAAAAGAATCCTTGCCATCATCCTTTGGCTACAGGGAATGTTAGACAGCCTCAAACAGCACATTCGCACGGTCTTGTCGAAGGATTAGTGTTTCGTTGCGCCAAATCCGAGTAAGTTTCAGATGTGGCAAGCAGACTTGCGCAGGATGAGCTGCATCCGCATCTCAATGTAAATCTCAACCTGGAGTTGTCAATAAGTGTTGGCCCATCAATAATATGCCACACAGCTGGGTTGAAGGTGCAGGAGGACGCAGTAGTTAATTCTGTGCAAGGCAAGAGCAATTTCAGTGTGGGAAATGGGTATTTATGTCATTATGGGTAGCTCCCTTCCCTCCAATTTTACTGTTCAGATTACATAAATTTCCATTTTACATTCCCGAAAACCATATGGGACATATGTTGTTTATACTATCTGATAGCTGGCCTCGATTTATTTATACTTGTTATTATTCACATTTTATAACGTCAAGTCTCAATTTCAATTGTTCTATTTTGTGTTTACCATTTAGTAAACAAAAAAATTGTTTAAATAAGCATTCTTAATTATCATCATCATTATGCTTTGTTAACAAATGCTTGAACATGGCCAAGACTTGCTGCAATATGCACCGAAGTCAAGCCCAATCAGTTCCCTAACGTAACGGAAGCGTCGTGTCTCGGTAATAAGCATAAAATGTTGCTTCACATTTTCAAAATGACTCAGACACTTTTTTAAGCACAACACTCTAGCTTTTAAAAATATAACCAGGTATTGTCTTCAAATATTATAGCAACACGCCTGGTATCTTGATTAAAGGAACTAGCCCGGAGGCACCAATGGAGGGGAGTATTCCCATCGCCATCTGTCTCGTTAGGATCAAGGTTTCTAGTAAGAAGCAAATTCCACAACTGCTTCATCTCCCATCTGTAATAAGCTCCGAGAAATGGTTTACTAGTCAAAACTCTAAATAATAAATGCCATACAATCATTTGGAAACCATTACTTGTCTAAAGTGCGGATCTTTGCTTGGTATTAGAGTACCTGACAAGCTCAAGCTATGGGAGAACAAGATACTTGTTATAATAATATTATGATAATACACTTAGATATGAAAGTAGAACAAGATATTTGTTATAATATATTTAGATAGTGAAAAAATATATTTTTATGTGTTATAGGTATTAACTTTAGTAGGTTGTTGATAATCAAAATTATGAATATTTAGAAATTCGTAAATGCAATAGTAATTTTTAGTATTATTAATACAATAAAAATTTAAAAAAAATAAATGCATATTATTAACACAATTTTTATGTAGACATATAGAATATAGACATCACATTATGTTTGTTTTGTAATTTTAATTTATATATTATAGTTAATTAGTTAGTATTAATTACATATGTTACATTATTAGTAATGTATAAATGTAATAGTAGGTTGTGTATCTTATAGAAAATTTTGTGTGAATGTGTAGTGGGTTTCAATCTTATAAGAAATGTCATATCCTTTTATGCTTGTTGAAAAAGATCACTCATTAAAATGATGAAAGTTATGGGATTCTTGAAATAATATTATGTTTTTTGGATTGTAGAGGGTTGATATATGTGTCTTAGAGTGGAGAAGGATTTTAGTTTGAGTGTGAAGCTAAATGAGATACAAAATATTTAAAATCCTAAATGCATGGCCTATTTCATTTTCAACTTCCAACCTTGAGATCTTAACAAACAAATAGTGTGGCAAGTGCTAACAATTTCTCCTTTCTTGGGTTTGGGAGACATCATCATTCCATCAAGCCCATGTAATCAAATTTTCCTAATACTCTCATTTTTTTTTCATATCTTTAGAAATTTAGCAATTGATGTCCAACAATGTGACAAATGTATCATTTGCATGTTTTCTCCTATGATTATTTGTTCATTTTCTTTTGTTTATTTCCATAATATAGATAATTTGTATTGGAAAATAAAAAATATGATCATAATCCAAAATGGAATTGGAATTAGGAAATTGTTTACATATCAATTTATACTCAAATTAAAAATTGGTGGGATTAACCTCATCCCCCACATACTCAACCTCTTTATTAATAGTCACAGAAGAGTTTCCCTTGACCCTAGGATAGCTAGAAAATTACCGAAAAGAAAAGAGCAAAAGGCCAAGCATGTTGTAAGAGCTATTATTCAATGTTAGACTAGCTTGTTACACTTAAGACCATTGTTTCACAATAATATTACACGAAAAAGAAAACAAGGTTTCACGAGAGTCTCTTCTTCTTATTAGTCTCTACTGAAGGCTAAGGCTATGGTACTATTGTAATCCATAAGTCATTGACTTGAATTAGTTGTTATTTGAATTTTTAAATATTTTTTCATTTTAACAAAACTTTGTATATCCCTGTTTTTATTTTTCTAATTAAATAATAATTTTTATTTATTTATTTCAATTGTTATTGGCGATTCAGTTTGAAGTGTTATTCCCTAGTGACCATGGAGTTGTTACCATGGAGTTGTTGAACAAAGTATTTTTTAATATTTTGAGGCCGGATTCCAATGACAGATTTCGAGATAGAGTATTGATGGCAGCCTCATGATCAAGGGTTGCACCGCCTTACCCTGTCTTTCTTCATGTAAGTTCATGTATCTACATCACCTTGGATTGCCTTGCTTCATGCAGGTTCATGCACCTGCACCAGCTTGGCTTGACTAAGTAAAAAATGAAGCATACCATCAATTGAATGCAGGATTGTAGTAGTGCCCAGTGTCTCTTCAAAGCCAGTGGTGAAGCACAGGGACAACCACCACCTCCCCTTTGGTCCCTTCAATTGCAACAATGATTTAACCTAGAAGAGGTCAAGAATCGAGCCACCTTTTTGTGTTTTCCTCTTGGAAGTTGAACCAAAGATCAAAGGCCTAAAATAATTAATTTAATGTTTTTCACATTGTGACATCAAGTATGGGTTATATGTCTAACATGAAAAATGGTTATGTTCCATTAAGGATTAAAAAATTATATATACAATAAAACAACCCAATATGCAACTTATTAATTATGTGACATTCAACATTCATCAATGATTATGTTTCATTCTGATGTTTATGAAGGTTATGTCGCATTACAACATTGGGAGAATGTTTTATGTCTAATATTATGTCACATTCTAATGTTCATTAAGGATTAAAAATGATATACACTAACAAGATCCAAGATGTGACATATCAATAATATGACATTCGAAGTTATCCAAGATGTGACATATCAATAATATGACATTTGAAGTTCATTGTGTTATGCTGCATTGTGACGTTTATTAATTGTTATGTCACATTGTGACATTGAGAAAGGGTTATATGTCTAATATGACAAAGGGTTATGTCCCATTCGAACATTGATTAAGGATTAAAAAATTATATACACCCAAACAACCCAATATGTGACACATTCATAATGTGACTTTTGATGTCAGTCATTGTAACATTCATCACGGGTTAAGTCATATTCTGATGTTTATTATGGTTATGTTGCATTCTGACATTTATTATGGATTATGTCACGCTCTGTTATTTATTAAGGGTTATATTGCATTGTGACATCCATCCATGGTACATTCCTTACCTAAACTTGTTTGATTTTTTTTCTTCTTCAGGAATACATGTCTAAAATTATAAAGGGTTGTCCCATTCTAAATTTAATTAAGGATTAAAAATTGATATTCACCGACATAACCCAAGATGTGACAAATTAGTAAAGTGACGTTCAACAATCATCATGTTGTGTTCAATTGAGGGGTTAATCTATGGTTATTTCACATTGTGACATCAAGTATGGGTTATATGTCTAACATGAAAAATGGTTATGTTCCATTAAGGATTAAAAAATGATATATACAATAAAACAACCCAATATGCAACTTATTAATTATGTGACATTCAACGTTCATCAATGATTATGTTTCGTTCTGATGTTTATGAAGGTTATGTAACATTGGGAAAAGGTTTTATGTCTAATATGACAAAGGGTTATGTCACATTCTAACGTTCATTAAAGATTAAAAATGATATACACTAACAAGATCCAAGATGTGACATATCAATAATATGACATTCGAAGTTCATTGTGTTATGCTGCATTGTGACGTTTATTAATTATTATGTCACATTGTGACATTGAGAAAGGGTTATATGTCTAATATGACAATCGGTTATGTCCCATTCTAACATTCATTAAGGATTAAAAAATTATATACACCCAAACAACCCAATATGTGACACATTCATAATGTGACTTTTGATGTCGATCATTATAACATTCATCACGGGTTAAGTCATAATATAATGTTTATTATGGTTATGTTGCATTCTGACATTTATTATGGATTATGTCGCACTTTGTTATTTATTAAGGGTTATATTGCATTGTGGCATCCATCCATGGGACATTCCTTAATGGCTCAGTCGCATTGCAACATTCATTGATGCTTACGTAGGATTTCTACATCCACCATTGTACATTCCTTAATGGTTTTTCCGCATTGCGACATTCATCGAGAGTTATGTTGAATTTCGACATTCATAAAGGAATACACCATTGTACATTTCTTAATGGTTTTTCTGCATTGCGTGATTCATCGAGAGTTATGTTGAATTTCGACGTTCATAAAGGAATATATTGGATTACAACATTTATCAATTGTTATGTTGGATTGTGAAGTTATCAAGGGTTATATCACATTATGACGTTAAGCCATGGTTTGTTACAGTGTTTGGTTCGTATATGTCAACACAACAAAGTATGTGACACATTAATAATGTGATAGTGGACGTTTAATAAGTGTTATGTCACATTGTGACATTTATCACATGTTATGTTACATTAGCGATATTCATGAAGGGTTATGTCACATTGTGATATTTATCAAGGGTTATATCACATTACGATAATGCTCAAGATGTGACACATTAATAATGTGATAGTGGGCATTTAATAAGCATTATGTCGCATTGTGACATTTATCACAGGTTATGTTATATTAGTGGCATTCATCAAGGATTATGTCACATTGTGATATTTGTCAAGGGTTATGTAACATTGCGATAATGCCCCAGATGTGACACTTTGATAATGTGTCTTTGGATCTTTAGAAAATTTCATGTTGCATTATCAACTATGGCCATGTGGTTCACCAAAGTCAACCATGGTTAACTATGGCCAAAATGATGTATTTATCAGTCTCGTTAAGAATTTTACTTTTGAAAAGAAAAAATAATTCATCGGGTTATGTCACATTGTGATAATGCCCAAGATGTCAAACATTAATAATGTGTCTTTGGATGTTTAGAAAATTTATTTAAGAATTTTCTTTATATATATATATTTGTTTGACAAAAGAAATGGTTTAAACCATCCACATTCTACATAGTGGTGTATAATGTTATGTCCCTTTGTGATGTTTATCAAAGTTTACATTTCATTGAGACGTTGCCAAAGGGTTATATCACATTATGATGTTAAGCCATGGTTTGTTATAGTGTTTGGTTGGTATATGTCAATGCCACCAAAGGTGTGACACATTAATAATGTGATAGTGGGCGTTTAATAAGCGTTATGTTGCATTGTGACATTTATCACCAGTTATGTTACATTAGCGACATTCATCAAGGGGTATGTCAAATTGTCATATTTGTCAAGGGTTATGTCACATTGCGATAATGCCCAAGATGTGACACATTAATAATGTGTCTTTGGATGTTTAGAAAATTTCTTGTCACGCGGTTCACCAAAGTCAACCATCGTTAAGTATGGCCAAAAGGATGTATTTTTCTATCACGTTAAGACTTTTACTTTTGAAAAGCGAAAAAAATTCATCTGTGTACACAAACAATGTTTTGATATTACGACATTTATCAATACTTATGTTGGATTGCAACATTCCTCAATAGTGCATTCTAATGGTTTTGTTGCATTGTGACATTCATGGATATTGAAATTCATCATTCCTCAACGATTGTCTCACATTAATTGCCATCATGTTGTAAG